>JARFJB010002352.1:637500-713701 GCA_036346205.1 Vesta saturnalis | reverse complement strand
AAGACCAAAGTATTAGTAAACAAATACCTCTTCAAACTTATGATGTCCTAATACACAATTTGCCTCGATGATTATTACAGTCGGGTTAGACAGATTTCGTAACCAAACAGGGGCACAAGTACGTGTTCCACACTTCTGTACCTCTGGTATAAAAGTGTGAGCAGATACCTCTTCAAACTCATAATGTCCTAAAACAGAAAGTTTGCCTCAATTTACGCCGACTTCAGAAGTAAACAGGGTCATAGATTCCTCTTACGGACTTCTGAATGCTTGACAGAAAAAACGTTTGTTAATTTTAGAATCAAAAGGACTATAAGTATTAGGAAAGAACAGAAGACCAAAGTATTACGTAAACAAATACCTCTTCAGACTTATGATGTCCTAATACACAATTTCAGCCTCGATGATTATTACAGTCGGGTTAGACAGATTTCGTAACCAAACAGGGGCGCAAGTACGTGTTCCACACTTCTGTACCTCTGGTATAAAAAGTGTGAGCAGATACCTCTTCAAACTCATAATGTCCTAAAACAGAAAGTTTGCCTCAATTTACGCCGACTTCAGAAGTAAACAGGGTCATAGATTCCTCTTCCGGACTTCTGAATGCTTGACAGAAAAACGTTTGTTAATTTTAGAATCAAAAGGACTATAAGATTAGGAAAGAACAGAAGACCAAAGTATTACGTAAACAAATACCTCTTCAGACTTATGATGTCCTAATACACAATTTCAGCCTCGATGATTATTACAGTCGGGTTAGACAGATTTCGTAACCAAACAGGGGCGCAAGTACGTGTTCCACACTTCTGTACCTCTGGTATAAAAAGTGTGAGCAGATACCTCTTCAAACTCATAATGTCCTAAAACAGAAAGTTTACCTCAATTTACGCCGACTTCAGAAGTAAACAGGGTCATAGATTCCTCTTCCGGACTTCTGAATGCTTGACAGAAAAACGTTTGTTAATTTTAGAATCAAAAGGACTATAAGTATTAGGAAAGAACAGAAGACCAAAGTATTACGTAAACAAGTACCTCTTCAGACTTATGTTGTCCTAATACACAATTTCATCCTCGATGATTATTACAGTCGGGTTAGACAGATTTCGTAACCAAACAGGGGCACAAGTACGTGTTCACACTTCTGTACCTCTGGTATAAAAAGTGTGAGCAGATACCTCTTCAAACTCATAATGTCCTAAAACAGAAAGTTTGCCTCAATTTACGCCGACTTCAGAAGTAAACAGGGTCATAGATTCCTCTTACGGACTTCTGAATGCTTGACAGAAAAAACGTTTGTTAATTTTAGAATCAAAAGGACTATAAGTATTAGGAAAGAATAGAAGACCGAAGTATAACGTAAACAAATTCCTCTTCAGACTTATGATGTCCTAATACACAATTTCAGCCTCGATGATTATTACAGTCGGGTTAGACAGATTTCGTAACCAAACAGGGGCACAAGTACGTGTTCCACACTTCTGTACCTCTGGTATAAAAGTGTGAGCAGATACCTCTTCAAACTCATAATGTCCTAAAACAGAAAGTTTGCCTCAATTTACGCCGATTTCAGAAGTAAACAGGGTCATAGATTCCTCTTACGGACTTCTGAATGCTTGACAGAAAAAACGTTTGTTAATTTTAGAATCAAAAGGACTATAAGTATTAGGAAAGAATAGAAGACCGAAGTATAACGTAAACAAATTCCTCTTCAGACTTATGATGTCCTAATACACAATTTCAGCCTCGATGATTATTACAGTCGGGTTAGACAGATTTCGTAACCAAACAGGGGCACAAGTACGTGTTCCACACTTCTGTACCTCTGGTATAAAAGTGTGAGCAGATACCTCTTCAAACTCATAATGTCCTAAAACAGAAAGTTTGCCTCAATTTACGCCTATTTCAGAAGCAAACAGGGTCCTCTTTCGGACTCCTGAATACTTGACACAAAAAAGGTTGGTTAATTTTAGAATCAAATGAACCATAAGGATTAGGAAAGAACAGAAGACCAAAGTATTAGGTGAACAAATACTTCTTCAAACTTATGACGTCCTAATACACAATTTTTGCCTCGATGATTTTTACAGTCGAGTTAGACAGATTTCAGAACCAAACATGTCGCATTTTTGTGGGAACCCCGGAAAGTGGAAATTTTGCAAAACCTCTACGTCCGTTGAAACTGACGAAATCGTGATTCAAACGTTCGTCTCGCACGATGCTTACTTGCGGTAAAGATAAAGGAGAGTTGCGTCGATAGCCGTTATCGACGTTTTTCTAATCGTACGTCGGGTAGATTGGGAAAGAAAAACCTTTCGAAAAAACGGTTTTAGACACTATGTCTGTAGAAGTTCATATGTGAGTAACATATACTTTTTAAATTAAACAAGAAAGAAGTTTTCTTACCAAATTAGTTAAATATTTATTAATTTAATACGTTTTTATAATTTACATTCTTTCTACTTACTGTGATACTGTAACATACAACTAAGTATTGTGATTAAAAATGTATGAATTATGTTAAAATATTTTAATGTTATGCAGTTCAAATTACAATCAACAATTTATATTTGTTGATAATACTATGATGCATTTATTTCCTACTATAATTTAGCAAGGTAATCTTTCATTATATAAACAATCAAAATAAAATTTATAAACATTATTTTTAATGATGTGTTAGATTTTTTTGTAATCTTTCTAAATTTAAACATTTCGAATATTTCCAGATATTATAAATTCATTTTTTTGAAGTTATAAATTTTTAAGTTGGCACTTGTGCCCGTCGAATTCATAATTATTAAAAATCCCAAAATTTAAAACAACCATTCTGCCCTGTAGAAAACATACTTTTTAGAATAATTAATGATGCACTTCTTTTCATTAACAGAATTATATAACCATTATTAAAATTAACTTAAAATACCATTGCAATGTATCAATGTTTATTCGTTTACATTACTTATTTAAATTTGTACATAATAAAGAAAATTTTTCATATTTTCAATTTCTTAATTTCATTGGAACTACAATATTTACATTTGAATGTTACCACTGATTAAAAATTGATAATAGAACATTACGTTTTGATCATGAATGTTCTTTTTTGTTGTTATTGCCAAACATAACCTATTTTCAAAACTACTCTCACAGTTTACCAACAAATTGTATATGTTTAAACTAAACAATTAAGATGAGATTATTTTCATTTGTATACATTTGTTAATAAAACAACTATGTATTTGTTTATAGATTATCGAAAAATCTCCTAATGAGCAAACATATAGTTCAATAATATTAATTGTTATCCATAACAGTTTGTAAGTACTTATAACTGTTGGTATTTAATATTATTCACCTTACTATTTCTTTTTAGATTGTTTCAAAATCTGCAAAAATATAAAATAGGATACAAGATTCTGGACTACTTCATATAATTTTAAATCAAAATGTATTGATATAAATATCCAATTATATACACAAAATGAAATCATGAAACAGCTTTAACATTGATTACTTATGTAATTGTTTCGGTGGAAGTTGTTTAATTATTCTATGCATAAATGTTGGTTCTATCCATTTCAAAATATTTTTATATATGAAAATGATATCTATTAACTAACGATTTGTATAAAACGTGAGGGTTAAATATAAAATCGAAGTTATGTTGATAAATACTAATAACATTGAGTTTTATATATACTTTTTCATTAAAGAAATATATTCTTTTTACGACTATGTTATACACCTAGAGTTTCATATATTGTAAAAACAAACATGAATATTAATTACATTACAAAACAAAGCTAAATCAACCAAAGGTAAGTACTTATTTTACTATCAAGTAGATTAAAATTTCTTTTTAAGTGTATTAATAATTACATTTGTTTGTACTATGTATATATTCTCTCAAATCTGCATACGATTCGATGTGGAATACTAATTAATGCTTATGGTTGAAAATAATCTTAGTAGTAGTATATCTATACAAAAACATTTATGGTTCAATCAATTTATTTATATTTGTATAAATTTCATACAAAAGTATACTTTTCAACATATTCATTGAACTTTTTTCTATCTGGTGAAACTTTACTACATGAGTGAAACTATTTTTAAGTTTTTACTATGTTGTTTAAAGTGACAATTGTTTCGATAACACTGTATCTTCCTCAGATTGAATATATTAACCATTTTATTTACAATCAAACAAGAATGTAAATATAAATGAATAAACTTTGACTATATAAAAAAGAAGTAAAAGTTTATTCGGCAACATATTATACCCTATGCAATGTTAAGTATAAAGATTTTAAGTCAATTATCTCAAATATTTTAGTTGACTTATTTTCAAAAATGTGAATTAACAATTTAGATAGTACTGTAACAGTTAATTTTTGTTATTTACAATGTCACTTTTAGAAATTAACTACATACTACATAAGTGAAACTGTTTTTAAAATGACAATTGTTTCGACAAAACATCATTTTCCTCAGATTAAATATTTCAACCACATTTATTTATCAAACAAGAATGTTATTGTAAATAAACAAACGTTTATTATATTAAACTAAAATAATACTTTGTTCGACAACTTATTTTCATATTTTATTCTTTGTTAAATATGGATTATTTTAATCGATACTTAAAACACACCACAAATTTAAACTCGATCCTAAACCAAAACCAAGCTATACAATTAATAAATAGGCTGTGACTATCCACACGCAAAATTAACCTGTTAATCTGTTAAAAAAAATGGAAATAAAAAGGGAATCTAAAATCTACAATAACCTAGGATCCAAGCTACGTTACGCTACACTCCATTGAGAGAATCCCAGGTTACCGTAGATTTTTTTTTTCCTTTTTATTTCCATCTTTAGACAGTTTAAGGTTATGATTTTTGCGTGTGGTTAGTCACAGCATAATAAATATAATTTTTAAATATTTTCTTTTTAATTATGTAACATTTTTCTATACTAAATTAAAATAGTTCAAATATTTCCTACGCGAAACATATCTATTTTTTTGATTCTCTAAATTTTCAAGTTGATACTCGTGTACATTAAATTACCAATTATTCAAATTCCCAAAATTTAAAACAATTATAAGATTATAGTTCTAAATTTATGTTATCAGTGAAACAAAACAAAATTTAAATATCTTTTTATAACCACAATAATGTTTGCCCTTTAAATATTATTAAATACCACCTATTCATAACTATTTTTATTTCATTTTTAGTTAAACTAATTTCAATAACGTTACGCCACTGACTATTTAAATAAATGAAAAAATTAGGTTAGAACATTGTATTTATAATTCAGTGTTATTGTACTTAATTGAATAATTTATAAGTTATATGTAAATGGACAATAAAAAAATCGAACATGAATATGTGTATATAAATTATATTAAATTCACGTTACAAGATTAAACACATTGTATTTTTCTACATCATTCATTGAAATAGTACAGTACAGTTATACTGACTACGTAAGTTTTAATTTGTGTTACGTAAATGTTAAAAATTACTATTAACTTTATACCAATTTTTTATAAATTGCAATAAATCATAAACATATGATGTTTACCTATTAAATTACATTTCATTTTTATTGTTAGTAATAATTACAGAACAATTTATTTTTTTGTTTTTAGTTTTTTAACATTAATTTACACATATTCAAAACTATTTATTAATTTTATATTTTCTTTTAGTTTAATAATACATGTGTATTCTATATCGATTTGTTATATAGATTTCATCAAAGAAAAACTAAGAAAATCATTTTACAACAGAACTACAAAAGTATTATTCAATCAGTTTTAGATACCACTACAGTATAAAAAATATTTTATTTTAAATCTTATCGACTAACTTTAAATCTTTAAAGTGAAAATACTAATCATATAAGTGTTTTAACTTTTTTCAAACTTTTTATATGAAATATATATATTTATTTGCAATTCACTTATTTTATAACTGTTATATTATATAACATTACATTAATGATATTACATTTTCATTGATTATTATAAATAAATGAGTTCTTAATCAATTTTGGTAAAACTTTTAATTATGAAATTCTGTTGTCGATTTAGTTCACTTTTTGATTTTGTGAAATATGTAAAACACAAATGGAATTTAACTTTTAGAATGAACTAAACTATCTATTTTGAAATTTTAGAAAAATATTTGTATTATAAAACATAAAGTAAATTTTATGTAACTAAAAATAATTTTTTTTTATAGATTCTAACACTCATAAATTTTCTGCATTAGCATATTAAAGTGTGTTTTCAAGTATTTGTTCAAAATTTATAAACAGCATCCTTTTCAAGCTTACAATAAATATCATTCACGTCCAATCTGAAACATAACATTATAATAAATTCCAAATTTTTAACAACATACTTTAATTTCTACCTTTTTATTAAATTTGTGTATAAATACTTTAATTCAATTTATTTCGTATCTGACATTTTAATGTTGTTAAAATGTATAAATACTATTTATTTAATCAAATTGGTTTAAACCCATATTTGCCTTTTCATTATTGTAAAGAATTTTACATTTACATCAATAGAGGCTTGTATCTCGATAGATTAATTATTTAGAGCGGTACTCTAGCAAAGTATGTCGTAGATTCAAATCCTACTCGAAATAATTTTTCTACGCATTTCATAAAGTTAGTAATTTTTAAAAACATATAGTTTATAAAAAAATGTAATTACAATTTCTATTGATATATAATAAGTGTGTACATATATTAAATAAGTATATAAAAATATATTAAAATATGTAAAATAAATGTATTGTATATGTACATATTTGTTATAACTAATAAAAATATTAATTATTCTATCACATTGTTTTAATTAACACATTCAAGTTGAATACGAAATAAACATTTTAAAAATAAAAAGGTTTTAGGGATCAAATTAACATATTTTTTATTAAACAATTACAAATATTAAAATAAAAAATATCATTTAATAATTCAAACGTTTAAATTCATACCTTCAAAATGTTTAATTTATCAAGAAAGGTTTATTAAATGATAATGAAATAAAAGGGAATTATTACTATTTTAATGTTTTATGTTTAAAATATTTGTAACGTGGGAAATAAAATTGAAATACACAAAAACGAATTCATTTTTAAACTAATTCACCTCAGTCTTACATTTCATTCTACTAAAAATCTCAGACATATATTTCGTAACAAAAATTTGTAATGTCTGTGCATAAGTTCAAAACGCATTCAAATTCTTTTAAAAGCGTTTGTGACTCTAGCGGAGACTTTAAATACGTAGCATTTTCTTTGAATGTGCAAATATATGCAATATTCAGGGAAGATCTCCGCCAAACGACTTTGACAGCATTTTACATCTAAAACTTTTTTAAACAAAATTTTGTCTACAGAAAACTCCGTTTAACATATTCTCGGTGCGTTGTGACCATAGCGAGGAGCGAAGCTCCGTCGCTAGTTTAAAAAAAGTGAGCAAATACCTCTTCAAACTCATAATGTCCTAAACCACGAAGTTTTCCTAAATTTACGCCGATTTCGAAGCAAACAGGGTCATAGATTTCTCTTTCGGACTTCCCAATACTTGACACAAAAAATTTATGTTAATTTTAGAATCAAAAGAACTATAAGAATTAGGAGAGAACAGAAGACCAAAGTATTAGGTAAACAAATACCTCTTCAAATCTATGATGTCCTAATACACAATTTTTGCCTCGATGATTGTTACAGTCGAGTTAGACAGATTTCAGAACTAAACAGGAGCACACGTACGTGTTCAACACTTCTGTAACCCTGGTATAAAAAAAAGTGAGCAAATACCTTTTCAAACTCATGATGTCCTAATACACAAAGTTTGCCTTAATTTACGCCGATTTCTGAAGCAAACAGGGTCATAGATTCCTCTTTCGATCTTCTGAATACCTGACCCAAAAAACGTTTGTTAATTTTAGAATCAAAAGAACTATAAGAATTAGGAAAGAACAGAAGACCAAAGTTATAGGTAAACAAATACCTCTTCAAACTTATGATGTCCTAATACACAATTTTTGCCTCGATGAATAATACAGCCGAGTTAGACAGACTTCGGAACCAAACAGGGACACACGTACGTGTTCCATACTTCTGCACTTCTGGCATAAGGAAAGTGAGCAAACATCCCTTCAAACACATGATGCCCTAAAACACAAAGTTTGCCTCAATTTACGCCGATTTCAGAAGCAAACAGGCTCATATATTCCTCTTCCGGACTTCTGAATACTTGACACAGAAAAGGTTTAAATGCGTAGCATTTTCTTTGAATGTTCAAATATATGCACTATTCAGGTAAGATCTCCGCCAAACCACTTTAGCAGCATTTTACAACGAAAACTTCTTTAAAGAAAATTTTATCTACAGAAAACTCCGTTTAACATATTCTGAGTGCGTCGTGACCATAGCGAGGAGCGAAGCTCCGTCGCTAATTTACATAATACTTTGGTCTTCTGTTCTTTCCTAATTCTTATAGATCCTTTGATTCTAAATTTAACAAGCCTTTTTTGTGTCAAGTATTCAGAATCCTGGAAGAGGAATCTATGACGCTGTTTGCTTCTGAAATCGGCGTAAAGTAAGGCAAAAATTGTATATTAGGACATCATAAGTTTGAAGATGTATCTGCTCAACTTTTTTATACCAGGGGTACAAAAGTGTGGAACACGTTCATGTGTTACTGTTTGGTTATGAAATCTGTCTAACCCGACTGTAAGAATCACCGAGTCAAAATTGTGTATTAGGACATCGTAAGTTTGAAGAGGTATTTGTTTACATAATACTTTGGCCTTCTCTTCTTTCCTAATTCTTATAGTTCCTTTGATTCCAAAATTAACCAGCATTTATTGTGTCAAGCATTCAGAAGTCCGGAAGAGGGACATATGACCCTGTATGCTTCTGAAATCGGCGTAAATTGAGGCAAACCTTGTGTATTAGGGCATCATGAGTGTAGAGAAGTATTTGCTCACCATTTTTATACCAGGGGTATAAAAGTGTGGAACACGTACTTGTGTCCCTGTTTGGTTCTGAGATCTGTCTAACCCGACTGTAACAATCATCGAGGCAAAAATTGGGTATTAGGACATCATAAGTTTGAAGAGGTATTTGTTTACCTAATACTTTGGTCGACTCTCCTTTCCTAATCCTTATACACTGCAACCTTAATATAACTAACCTCAATTTAACGAATTTCTCGATTTAACAAATTTTTCGTAATCCCCTTGATTTGTCCATAAGAGTCAATGTAAATAATATCTTTAAATTCCAAATTTTTTTTACGAACAACCTCTTTACAACGAATTTTAAAACTATCAAAAATGTGTAAATACCTCTAATTAACGAATTTTGTCAACTGAAAACCTCTATATAACGTTCCCACCAATTTGACCTTTGCGTCAAAACCTGTCGCGACAGGTTTCGACACGTTTCTTCGTAAAACAATTGAAATCGTTTGATGGAAAGCACTGCTCGTCACTATTGTTACATTACACAGTTGCAATGGCTCAGAAACGTAAAAGGTGTTCCTTATCAGTCGCAGAAAAGCGAAACATTATTAATTATGTTGACAAAAATCCTACGACGAAAAAAATAGACATAGCTAATAAGTTCGGGATTCCTGCAAGTACATTGGCTCCAATTTTAAAATTCAAAGATAAGTTTTCGGAAGAAAGTGGTTTGCCTGTAAACAGTAGAAGATTAAAATCATGCGAGCACAAAGACGTAGCGGAATGTGTGTTGAAGTGGTTAAAACAATGCCGAGACAAAAAAGTCGCTATCGGAGGCCCTATCCTTCAGGAAAAGGCTCAGCAGTTTGCAGTAGAACTGGGACATGGAGAGTTCCGTGCTAGCAACGGGTGGCTTCAAAATTTCAAAAAACGAAACGAGATTGTTTTTCGAAAAATTTGTGTTGACAGTGGTAGTGTTGATAAAAAAGTATGTGATGAGTGGAAACATGAACTGGCAGAGCTGACCGTCGGATACGATCCCGAAGACATCTTCAACGCCGACGAAACTGGACTTTTCTATCAATGTTTACCTAACAAAACCTTATCATTCAAAGGCGATAAATGTAATAGTGGAAAAAACAGCAAACTTCGCTTAACAGTGGTGCTGGGAACAAATTGTATCGGAACCTACAAACTGAAGCCACTCGTCATCGGAAAATATAAAAAACCGCGATGTTTTAAAAATGTCAATAATCTGCCAACAGATTACACGTCAAACCTTAAGGCTTGGATTACCAGTGATGCTTTTAGCAATTGGCTTAAAAATCTGGATGAAGAGATGAAGAAAAAAAACAAGAAAATTCTTATGTTCATCGATAATTGTACTGCACACGGAGAAATTCCTAACTTGAGAAATATAAAAATAAAGTACTTGCCTCCGAGTACCACTTCGGAACTACAACCACTGGACCAAGGCATCATTCAAAGCTTCAAAATGCATTACAGAAAGGAAGTTGTCAGACGATTTCTTGCTGATGTTGAACGCGAAACGCCAACCGCAATTGATGTTTTACAAGCCATGTGGATGACGCCAAAGCTTGGAATCTAGTCACTGAAAAGACCATTGCAAACTGCTTCAAGAAGAGTGGGTTTAAAGTAACATGCGAAGATGAGATAGACGATTTACCACTCGCAGAACTTGCTAGGACCTGCCAAAGAATTCAAGAAGAATTGCACTTTTAAGGGACTGAGTTCGAAGAGTTCGTTACCTTTGATAACGATTTAGCAGTCTGTGGAGAACTAAGTGATGCTGACATTGTCACATCTGTGTTGCCGGTTACTAATGTAGAAGCGGATGAAGGCGAGGAAGAAGGGGGTGAAATTGATGAACCTGACTTTACAATAAAAGATGCTCATAATGCTTTAAATATAATAAAATCTGTGTTTGAGCGACGATGTAGTCAAATCCATCACGAAATCGGATTGCGCTTTGGATGTGATAACTCTTACCGGTGGTAAACAGATAACAATTCATGACTTTTTTTCTAATCAAGATGAAAAAAATTAAGATTAAGCTACCATAACAACATTGTTGATTTTTTATTAATGTATTTGCATGTACTGCATTTAATTTTGATCATTAATCTAAGGGAAAAAATATATAATACATAATATAATATGTAATATGTATAATACATATTAATAAAACTATTTTTTTATCTCTTTATAACAAATTTTAGACCAACCTTACCTCAATATAACAAACCTCAGTTTAACGAATTACTTGATATAACGAATATTTACGAGTAACCGTCAGATTTGTTATATCGAGGTTGCACTGTAGTTCTTTTGATTCAAAAATTAACAAACCTTTTTTGTGTCAAGAATTCAGAATTCCGGAAGACGGACCTATGACCCTGTACGCTTTTGAAATCGGCGTAAATTGAGGCAAACCATGTGTATTAGGACATCATGGGTTTAGAGAGGTATTTGCTCACCATTTTTATACCAGGGGTACAGATGTGTGGAACACGTACTTGTGCCCCTATTTGGTTCTGAAATATGTCTAACCCATCTGTAACAATCATCGACGCGAAAATTGTGTATTAGGACATCATAAGTTTGAAGAGATATTTGTTTACCTAATACATTGCTCAACTGTCCTTTCCTAATCCTTACAGTTCTTTTGATTCAAAAATTAACAAACCTTTTCGTGTCAAGCATTCAGAATTTCGGAAGAGGTACCTATGACCCTGTATGCTTCAGAAATCGGCGTAAATTGGGGCAAACCTTGTGTATTAAGACATCATGAGGTTATAGAAGTATTTGTTCACCATTTCCATACCAGAGGAATAGAAGTGTGGACCACGTACTTGTGCCCCTGTTTCGTTCTGAAATCTGTCTAACCCGACTGTAACAATCATCGAGGCAAACATTGTGTATTAGGACATCGTAAGTTTGAAGAGGTATTTGTTTACCTAATACATTGGTCTTCTGTTCTTTCCTATTTCTTATAGTTCCTTTGATTCTAAAATTTACAAACCTTTCTCGTGTCAAGCATACACAAGTCCGGAAGAAGAATCTATTACCCTGTTTGCTTCTGAAATCGGAGAAAATTGAGGCAAACCTTCTATTTTAGGACATCATGGGTTTGAAGAGGTATTTGCTCACATTTTTCATACCAGAGGTACAGAAGTGTGAAACACGCACTTGTGCACCTGTTTGGCTCTAAAATCTGTCTAACACGACTGTAACAATCATCGAGGCAAAAACTGTGTATTAGGACATCATAAGTTTGAAGTGGTATTTGTTTACCTAATACTCTGGTCGTCTGTTCCTCTCTAATCCTTATAGTTCTTTTGATTATTTTTTGTGACAAGCATTCAGAAGTCCTGAAGAGGCACCTATTACCCTGTATGCTTCTGAAATCGGCGTAAATTGAGGCAAACCCTGTGCATTAGGACATCATGAGTTTAGATGGGTATTTGCTCACAATTTTTATACCAGGGGTATAAAAGTGTGGAACACGTACTTGTGTCACTGTTTGGTTATGAAATCTGTCTAACCCGACTGTAACAATCATCGAGGCAAACATTGTGTATTAGGACATCGTAAGTTTGAAGAGGTATTTGTATACCCAGTACTTTGGTCGACGGTTATTTCCTAATCCTTATAGTTCTCCTAATTCTAAAATTAACAAACCCTTTTTTGTGTTAAGCATTCAGAAGTCTGGAAAAGGAACCTATAACCCTATATCCTTCTGAAATCTTCGTAAATTGAGGCAAACCTTGTGTATTAGGACACCATGAGTTTGAAAAGGTATTTGCTCAACATTTTTATACCAGGGGTACAGAAGTCTGGAACACGTACTTGTGTCCCTGTTTGGTTCTGAAATCTGTCTAACCCGACTGTAAAAACCATCGAGGCAAAAATTGTGTATTAGGACATCATGAGTTTGAAAAGGTATTTGCTCAACTTTTTTATACCAGGGGTACAGAAGTCTGGAACACGTACTTGTGTCCCTGTTTGGTTCTGAAATCTGTCTAACCCGACTGTAAAAACCATCGAGGCAAAAATTGTGTATTAGGACATCATGAGTTTGAAGTGGTATTTGCTCATTTTTTTATACCAGGGGTACAGAAGTCTGGAACACGTACTTGTGTCCCTGTTTTGTTCTGAAATCTGTCTAACCCGACTGTAACAATCATCGAGCAAAATTGTGTATTAGGACATCATAAATTTGAAGAGGTATTTGTTCTAATCTTGGTCTCTGTCTTTCCTAATCCTTATAGTCCTTTTGATTCTAAAATTAACAAACCTTCTTTGTGTCAAGTATTCAAAAGTCCGTTAGAGGAACCTATACCCTGTTTGCTACTGAAATCGGCCTAAATTGAGGCAACTCTTGTGTATTAGGACAGCATGAGTTTGAAGAGTTATCTGCTCACCTTTTTTATACCAGGGGCACAGAAGTGTGGAACGCGTACTTGTACCCCTGTTTGGTTATGAAATCTGTCTAGCCCGACTGTAACAATCATCGAGGAAAATTGTGCATTAGGACATCACAAGTTTGAAGAGGTGTTTGTTTACCTAAAACTTTGTTTCATTCCTTTCCTATTTCTATTTTGATTTTAAAATTAACAAACTTTTTGTGTGTCAAGCATTCAGAAGTCAGGAAGAGGAACCTATGACCCTGTTTGCTTCTAAATCGGCGTAAATTGAAGCAAACTTTGTGTTTAGGAACATCATGAGTTTAAGAGGTTTTGCTCAATTTTTATACCAGGTTAAGAATGTGGAACACGTACTTGTGCCCCTGTTTTGGTTCTGAAATCTGTCTAACCCGACTGTAACTATCATCAAGGCAAAATTGTTTATTAGGACATCATAAGTTTAGAGGTAATTTGTTTACCTAATACTTTGGCTTCTTTCATAATTCTTATGGTTCTTTTGATTCTGAAACCTTTTTGTGTCAGGTATTCAGAATCGAAGAGGAACCTATGACCTTGTTTGCTTCTGAAATGGTGTAAATTGAGGCAACTTTGTGTTTAGGACATCATGGTTTGAGAGGTATCTGCTTACCTTTTTATACCAGGGTAAGAAGTGTGGAACAGTACTTGTGCCCTGTTTGTTTCTGAAATCTGTCTAACCCGACTGTAACAATCATCGAGGCAAAAATTGGTATTAGGACATCATAAGTTTGAAGAGGTATTTGTTTCCTAATACCTTGGTTTTCTGTTCTTTCCTAATTCCTTATGGTTCTTTTGATTCTAAAATTAACAAGTATTAAGAAAACCGGAAGAGGAAGCTAACCTGTTTGCTTCTGAAATCCGCATAAAATTGAGGCAAACTTTGTGTTTAGGACATCATGAAAAACTCACATTTTCATACTCACATCATGGAATAAACACAACCACACACACAAACCCTAACCCTGTTCAACAATCACACCAACAAAGTAAACATCAATTAAATATCCTCACACTTTTACACCCAATACAAAAACACACTTCCCCTTTTCAAACTCAACCCACCTAACAATCCAACCGACAAAAATTGTTAATTAACCTCATAAATTTACAAATTTTCCTAAACTTTCCCGCTTTCACTAATCCTATCCTATTCACCTAACAACTCAATATTCAACCGAAACCTTAACCGTTTCACTAAACCAAATTACAACTCTTTAAACCACATATTAAACCTCACCTTTATACCAGGTCACAAATTAACACTCCCTTTTTAAAACTCACACCACAATAACATCAAAAAATGTATTAACATCACAATTAAAGTTTGACCTAAAACTTATTTCACTTCCATTCATTTTGATTTAAAATTACACAATCCATTCACAAAAGAACCTAACACACTTTTGCTCAAATCAAAATAGAAACTTGGTTTAACACAACAGTTTACATTACAAATAAAACACACCTACACTGGACAATGACAACACACTAAACACAATGAGACCACACACTCACACACTCACAATCACACATACACTCACACACTCACACTCACAACTCACACTCGACACCACACACTCACAACTCCACACACACACCACACCCACACACTCACACCTCACCCACACCCACTCACACACAACCTCCACACTCACACCTCACACCACACACCCACACACACTCACACCCTCACACCCACACACCACACTCACACACCACACTCACACCATCACTCACACCACACTCACACTACTCACACTCACGCCTCCAACACTCACACATTCACACACTCACACACCACACACTCACACACACTCTCACACATCCACACTAACTCACACCTCACACACTCAACAACACACTCACACACCCAACCACCTCACACTCACACCCACACACCCACACACCACACACACACCACCACACTTTCACACTCACACACTCCACACACTCACACAACACCACCACACACTCACACACCACAACTCACACACCTCACACACCACACCTCACACCACACACTCACACACCCACACACCACACTCACACACTCACACACCACACACTCACACTCACAACTCACACACTCACACCTCACACCCACACACCACACACTCACACAACACACCACACATCACTCACACACTCACACACTCACACTCACACCTCACACACTCACACACCACACACTCCACACTCACACACTCCACACTCACACACTCACACACCCACACACACCACACACACACTCCCAACACACACACTCACACTACCTCACACACCACACACTCACACACTCCACAACACTCACCCACCACACACTCACACACACACACTCACACACACTCCACACTCACACACCCACATTCACACAACCACCCACACACACTCACACACACCACACCCTCACACCTCACACACTCACACACTCACACACTCACACACACACACACTCACACTCACACACTCACCAAAACACATAACCACACTCACACACTCACACACTCACACACACACTCACACACTCACACACACACCTCACACTCACACACTACACACTCACACTCACACACCACACCCACACTCACTCACACACACCCACACACACTCACTCACACTCTCACACACACACTCACACACTCACACACACATCACACACTCACACACTCACACACTCACACACTCACACACTCTCACACTCACACACTCACACATACGCACACTCCACACACTCACACACTCACACACCACACTCACACACCTCCACACACTCACACACCACACCACACACACTCACACACTCACACACTCACACACCACACACTCCCACACACACACACACTCACACACTCACACTCACACACTCACACACTCACACTCACCACACACATCTCACACACTCACACACTCACACACCACACACTCACCACTCACACACCTCACACACTCACACACTCACACTCTCACACTCCACACACTCACACCCCACACACTCACACACTCACACACACCACACACACACCAACTCACACCACACACTCACACACTCACACACACCACACACTCACACTCACACTCACACACTCACACACTCACACACTCCACACTCACACACTCACACACTCACACCCACTCCACACACTCACACACACACTCACCACTCACACACTCACACACACCACACCACACACTCCACACACCACACCTCACACACTCACACCACACCCACACACCCACACACTCCCACACTCACACACACCACACCCACACACCACCTCACACCACCACCACTCACCACCACACCCACACACCACACACTCACCCACACCTCCACACACCCACACACCCACACCACTCCCACCACACTCACACACTCACACACCCCCTCACACACACCACACACTCACACACACACCCACACACCACACACACCACACACCACACACTCACACCTCACACCACACACTCACACACTCACACACTCACACACTCACACACCCACACCCACACACTCACAACTCACACCTCACACCCTCACACACCCACACACTCACACACCTCACACACCATCACACCACACACTCCACACACTCACACACTCACACCACCACACTCCACACACTCACACACCACACCACACACACACACTCACACACCTCACACACCACACACTCCACCTCACACACTCACACTCACACCCACACTCTCACACACTCCACACACCTCACACCTCCACCACACTCACACACTCACACACCACACACTCACCTCCACCACACTCACACACCCACACCACACTCACCCCCACACACTCACACCCACACTCCACTCCCACACTCACACACTCACACTCACACACTCACACACCTCACACTCACACACTCACACACCTCACACACTCACCACACCTCACACTCACACACTCACACCTCACACACTCACACACACTCACACCTCACATCTCACCACTCACACACCACACACTCACACACTCACACACCTCCACACACTCACACACTCACACCTCACCACACTCACACACCACACCACACCTCACACCTCCACACACACTCCACACACACCTCCACTCCCCACACTCACACACTCCACACTCACACACTCACACACACACTCACACTCACACACTCACACCTCACTCCACACCACACTCACACTACACACCCACACACACTCACACTCACACACTCACACACTCACACACTCACACCACACTCACACTCACACACTCACACACCACACTCACACACTCACACACTCACACACTCACACACTCACACACCTCACACACATCACACTCATCACACTCACACTCACACACTCACACACTCACACACTCACACTCACACACTCACACTCACACACCTCACACCACACTCACACACTCACACACTCACACCACACTCCACACTCACACACACATCACACACTCACACCCACACTCACACTCACACACCACACTCACACCCACACACTCACACACCCACACACTCACACACTCACACACCCACACACACCTCACACACCCACCACACACCCACCACACTCACACACCACACCACACACCACACATCACACCCACACCACACCCACACTCACACACTCACACACCCACACACCTCACACCCCACACCCACACACTCACACACCCACACACACCCCACCCACACACCACACCACACACTCACACACCACACACCCCACACCTCACACCTCACACACTCACACACCCTCACACACTCACACCCACACACTCACCACACACCACACACCCACACACTCCACCCCACACCACACACTCACACACCACACACCCACCACCACCACACTCACACACTCACACCACACTCACACACTCCACACACCACACACCTCACACCACCTCACACACTCCACACACTCACACACTCCACACTCACACACACTCACACACTCACACCCCACACACTCACACACTCACACACACACCTCACACACCACACACTCACACACCCCACACACTCACACAAATCACACACTCACACACTCACACCACACACTCACACACTCCACACACACACTCACACACTCACACCCACACATCACCACCACACTCCCCACCACACCCACCTCACACACTCCACACCACACTCACACACCACCCACACTCACACACCCACACACCCACACCACACACCACACACCACACACTCACACACTCACACTCACACCCCACACACTCCACACTCACACCACACACTCCACACCACACCACACACTACACACTCACACACTCACACACTCACACACTCACCACACTCACACACTCACACCTCACACCACTCACACTCACACACTCACACACTCACACCTCCACACACCACACTCACACACTCACACACTCACACACCACACCCACACTCCACACTCACACACTCACACACTCACACCACACCACACACACCCTCACACACTCACACACTACACACCACACCTCACACACTCACACCCCCACACACTCACACCCTCACACACCACAACCCCACCACACACTCACACCACAACTCACACACTCACCCACACACCACGCCCACACCACACACCACTCCACACCACACACTCACCACTCACACACTCACACACCACACACTCACACACCACACACCACACCTCAACCCACCACACACCCCACACACTCACACACACTCACACCACCCACACCCACCACCACACACCACAACACCCACACTCACACCACACACTCACAACCCACACACCACACACCCACCCACACCACACCACACACTCACACCCACCTCACACCTACACACTCACACTCACACCACACACCACACACCACACCTCCACCACTCACACACTCACACACCACACATCACACCACACACCACACACTCACACACCACACACCCACCCACACACTCACACTCACACACCTCACACACCACACACCCCACACACCACACTCACACACCACACCCCACCACACACCCACACACCACACTCACACACTCACACACTCACACCCCACTCACACACCACACCCTCACACACCACACCTCACACACCACACAACACCCACACACCACACTCACACCCACACCACACCCACCCACACTCACACACACCACACACTCACACCCTCCACCACACACCCACACACACACCTCACACCACACTCACACACTACACACTCAACACTCCACAAACCTCACACTCACACACCACAACTCACACTACACACTCACACACCACACCAAACCCACCACACACCCACCACACACACACACACCCACACTCACACACCCACCCTCACACTACACCTCACACACCACACACACACTCACACACTCACACCCACACACCACACACCCCACACACCCACACACCACACACAAACACTCACCCACTCCACACACTCACACACTCACACCCCACACACACTCACTCACCCACACCTCACACACACACACACACACACACTCACACACACACACACACACCACCCACACCTCACACCTCACACCTCACACCACACACCACACACCACACACTCACACACCCACACCCACACACCTCACACCCACACCACACACTCACACACCACACCTCACACACCCACCCCTCACCCACCCCCCCTCACACACTCCACACCCACACACCACCACACCACTCACACACCCACACCACCCCACACCCACACACTACACACCCCACACCTCAACACCACAAACTCACACACCCACACACTCACACACCACACCCACACACCACACCCACACACACACACACTCACACACTACACACCACACAACCACACACCACACAACACACCACAACACACCCACACACACACCACACACACATAACACACACCCACCACCCCAACAATACACACACCACACCCAAACACACACCAAATACACACACACACCACACTAAAACAACACACAAACCAATCACACCCACAACCACACCCACAACAACACACATACACCCCCCACACACTCACACACCCACCACACCTCACACACTCACACTCACACACACCACTCACACCTCACACACCTCACACCTCCCACCACACCTCACACACCTCCACACACCTCCACACACCACACACTCACACACACACACCACACCCACACACCACACACTCACACACCTCACACACACACTCCACACCACACACTCACCACACCTCACACTCACACCACACACTCCACCACTCACACACCACCACACTCACACACTCACACACTCACACATTCACACACTCACACACTCCCACACACCTACACACTCCACACCTCACACACTCACACACCCCTCACACACTCACACCTCACACACCACACTCACACACTCACACACCACACCCACACACCACACCCACCTCACACACTCACAACCACACACTACACACTCACACACTCACACACTCACACACTCACACTCACACCTCACACACTCACACCCCTCACACACTCACACCTCACACTCACACACCACATCACCCACACTCACACCACACACTCACAACCACACACACACCTCACACCTCACACACTCACACACTCACCTCACACCTCACACCACCACACACTCACACACACTTCACACACACTCACACCACTCACACACCCACACACCACACACTCACACCACCACACACTCCACACCTCACACCCACACACCTCACACACTCAACACACCCACACACTCACAACTCACACACCACACACTCACACACCACACACCACACACCCACACTCACCCACCACACACTCACACACCCTCACACACCACACATACACTCACCACCCACACACACACACACACACTCACACACTCCACACTCACACACTCACACACTCACACACTCACACCTCACACACACACACACTCACACACCACACACTCACACACCTCACACTCACACACCACACACTCACACACCCACACTACACACTCACACTCACACACTCACTCCACACACTCACACACCTCCACACCTCACACACTCACACTCCACACACTCACACACCCACACACCACACACCACACACTCACACACTCACACTCACACCTCACCACACTCACACACTCACACACCTCACACACTCACACACTGACACACTCACACACACACTCACACACCACACACTCACACACTCACACACTACACACACACCCACACACCACTCCACACACTCACACACTCACACCCACTCACTCACACACTCACACACACACACTCACACTCCACACTCACACACTCACACACCTCACACTCACACACTCACACACTCCACACCTCCACTCACACTCACAACTCACACCTCACACACACACACACTCACACACACACACTCACACACACACTCACACACTCACACACACACTCACACACTCACACACTCGCACCTCCACACTCACACACTCACACACTCACACACTCACACTCACACCCCCACCTCACACACTCACACACCTCACACACTCACACCTCACACACCCCACACCACACACTCACACACTCACACCACACACCACACCCACACACTCACACACTCACACACCTCACACACTCACACCCACACACTCACACTCACACACCACACACTCACACTCACCTCACACACTCACACACTCACACACTTACACACTCGCACACTCACACACTCACACTCACACACTCACACTCACACACTCACACACTCACACACACACTCACACACTCACATACTCACACACTCACACACTCACACTCACACACTCACACACTCACACACTCACACACACACACACACTCACACACTCACACACACCACACTCACACACTCACACACTCACACACTCCACACACTCACACACCTCACACTCACACACTCACACACCACTCACACTCACACACTCACACACTCACACACACACACACACACACTCACACTCACACACTCACACACTCCACACATCACACACCTCACTCACACTCACAACTCACACTCACACACTCACACTCACACACTCACACTCACACACTCACACACCACACCCACACTCCACACTCACACTCACACACTCACACTCACACACCACCTCCCACACACTCACACTCACACACCACACCACCACACTCACACACCTCACACACTTCCACACCTCACACTCACACACTCACACACCCACTCACACCCCCCCCCCCCCCCCCCCCCCCCCCCCCCCCCCCCCCCCCCCCCCCCCCCCCCCCCCCCCCCCCCCCCCCCCCCCCCCCCCCCCCCCCCCCCCCCCCCCCCCCCCCCCCCCCCCCCCCCCCCCCCCCCCCCCCCCCCCCCCCCCCCCCCCCCCCCCCCCCCCCCCCCCCCCCCCCCCCCCCCCCCCCCCCCCCCCCCCCCCCCCCCCCCCCCCCCCCCCCCCCCCCCCCCCCCCCCCCCCCCCCCCCCCCCCCCCCCCCCCCCCCCCCCCCCCCCCCCCCCCCCCCCCCCCCCCCCCCCCCCCCCCCCCCCCCCCCCCCCCCCCCCCCCCCCCCCCCCCCCCCCCCCCCCCCCCCCCCCCCCCCCCCCCCCCCCCCCCCCCCCCCCCCCCCCCCCCCCCCCCCCCCCCCCCCCCCCCCCCCCCCCCCCCCCCCCCCCCCCCCCCCCCCCCCCCCCCCCCCCCCCCCCCCCCCCCCCCCCCCCCCCCCCCCCCCCCCCCCCCCCCCCCCCCCCCCCCCCCCCCCCCCCCCCCCCCCCCCCCCCCCCCCCCCCCCCCCCCCCCCCCCCCCCCCCCCCCCCCCCCCCCCCCCCCCCCCCCCCCCCCCCCCCCCCCCCCCCCCCCCCCCCCCCCCCCCCCCCCCCCCCCCCCCCCCCCCCCCCCCCCCCCCCCCCCCCCCCCCCCCCCCCCCCCCCCCCCCCCCCCCCCCCCCCCCCCCCCCCCCCCCCCCCCCCCCCCCCCCCCCCCCCCCCCCCCCCCCCCCCCCCCCCCCCCCCCCCCCCCCCCCCCCCCCCCCCCCCCCCCCCCCCCCCCCCCCCCCCCCCCCCCCCCCCCCCCCCCCCCCCCCCCCCCCCCCCCCCCCCCCCCCCCCCCCCCCCCCCCCCCCCCCCCCCCCCCCCCCCCCCCCCCCCCCCCCCCCCCCCCCCCCCCCCCCCCCCCCCCCCCCCCCCCCCCCCCCCCCCCCCCCCCCCCCCCCCCCCCCCCCCCCCCCCCCCCCCCCCCCCCCCCCCCCCCCCCCCCCCCCCCCCCCCCCCCCCCCCCCCCCCCCCCCCCCCCCCCCCCCCCCCCCCCCCCCCCCCCCCCCCCCCCCCCCCCCCCCCCCCCCCCCCCCCCCCCCCCCCCCCCCCCCCCCCCCCCCCCCCCCCCCCCCCCCCCCCCCCCCCCCCCCCCCCCCCCCCCCCCCCCCCCCCCCCCCCCCCCCCCCCCCCCCCCCCCCCCCCCCCCCCCCCCCCCCCCCCCCCCCCCCCCCCCCCCCCCCCCCCCCCCCCCCCCCCCCCCCCCCCCCCCCCCCCCCCCCCCCCCCCCCCCCCCCCACTCCACCCCCACAAACCCCAAACCCCCCCACAACCCACCCCTCCACACTCACACCCACCCCACACACTCCACAACACACCACACCTCACACACACTCCCACAACCCCACACACTCAAACCCCCCCTCACACTCACACACCCACCCTCCACCCCCACCCCACCACCTCACACTCACACTCACACCTCACACCCACCCCCCACACTCCACACACTCACACCACACTCACAACCTCCCCCTCAAAACCCCCCACCACCCCAACACCACCACCACCACCACCACACATCCAACCCCACACACTCACACCCCCACACTCACACACCTCACACACTCACACCCCACACTCACACACCACACCTCACACACCCCAACCACACACGCCACACCCCACACCACACACCAACACACCAACACCCACACACCACCTCACACTACACCCACACCACCCAACTCACACCCCACACACCACCACTCACACACCACACCCCACACCACACCCCACACCAACTCACACACACCACCCAACACACCACACACCACACTCACACACTCCCACCTCACCCACACCCCACACCACACACCACCACACACCACACCCACACCACACATCACACACTCACACATCACACACCACACACCACACACCACACACTCACACACACTCACACCACCCCACAACTCACACACCACACACTCACACCCACACCCACACACTCACACACCACCACACCTCACACCTCACACACCCACCACACCCACACACTCCACACCACACACACACACCCACACACCTCACACACTCACACACTCACACACCCACACACCCACACACTACACACACTCACACACCACACCCACACTCACACACTCACACACCACACTCACACACTTATAAACCACAACTCACAACTCACACCCACACTCCACACACTCACACACTCACAACCACACACCACACACACACACTCACACCCACACTCACACACCACACACTCTCACACTCACACTCACACACTCACACACTCCCACACACTCACACACTCACACACTCACCACACCTCACACACTCACACACCACACACCCTCACACACCACAACTCACACCCACCACTCACACACCACACACTCACACTCACACACTCACACACCACACACTCACACCACACACTCACACACCCACACCCCCACACACTCACAACTCACACCCCACACACCACACTCACACACACACCACACACCACACTCACACACTCACACACCACACCTCACACTCCACACTCACACTCACACACCCCACACACCACACACTCCACACACTCCACACCCACACCCACACACCCACACACTCACACCTCACACACCACACCCACACTACACTCACACACACACACTCACACACTTCACACTCACACACTCACATCCACACACCACACTCACAACCACACACTCACACCTCACCACACCTCAATGCACCACACCTCACACTACACCACACACACCCACCCACACACTCACACACCACACACTCACACACTCACACACCACACCTCACACACTCACACACCACACACTCACACACCACACACCACACTCACACCTCACACACCCCACACTCACACACTCACACTCACACACTCACATACTCACACACTCACACCACAACTCACACACTCACACACTCACACACCTCACACACACACGCTCACACTGACACCACACACACCCACCACACACTCACACACTACACACCTCCACACTCACACACCACACCACACCCACAACTCACACACACCCACACACACACCACACACTCACACCACACACTCACACCTCACACTCACACCACCACACTCACACACCACCACACCACACACTCACTCACACTCACCACACACACTCACACATCACACACTCACACACTCACACACCTCACACACTCACACTCACACCACACACTCACACACTCACACACTCACACACTCACACCCACCACACCCTCACACACTCACACACTCACACACTCACACACCCACACACTCACACACTCACACCTCACACCACACACCACACACTCACACACTCACACACTCACACACCCACACACTCACACACCACACTCACACACTCACACACTCACACACCACACACTCACACCTCACACACTCACACTCCACATCCACACTCACACACACACCACACACTCCACACTCACACACTCACACACTCCACACTACACTCACCCACTCACACACTCACACACTTACACACTCACACACTCCACACACGCACCACACTCACACACACACCACACACTCACTCACACACTCACACTCACACACTCACACAGTCACACCTCACACACCTCACACACTCACACACCATACACTCACACACTCACACACTCACACACTCACACACTCACACACTCACACACTCACACACTCACACACCTCACACACTCACACACTCCACACTCCACACACTCACACACTCACACACTCACACTCACACACTCACACACTCACACCACACTCACACACTCACACACTCACACACTCACACACTCACACACTCACACACTCACACACTCACACACTCACACACTCACACACGTAAACTAAACTAAAGTCCTAGAAAAATGCGCTCGTAAAAATTTAAATTTTTCGCCTAATTCCGAGCAAAAAAAAATTTTTTTTTCAGCGCAGTTGTGTTTTAGAAGTGACAATCTATCATTTGATGTAATAATTTTTCGAAATATGAAAAAATTACACTTAAATTAGCCAATTCCATTTTGAAACAACAAAAGCACTTAAAACACACCTTTTGTACTTACGTAAGCTCAGAAGAAACATATGCATGCAATTTATCCATTTAATGTATCTAAATGCTCTTTAAATTGCCCAATTCAATTTAAAACAACACTTAAAACATGACTTGTAATTTTCGGTGCAGCGTTAATAATCATTGTAGGATAATGAACGCAGTTATTTTGCTTGAAAGCATTTAGCGAACATTCTATTTCATGTCATCAGTTTACATTACAATTTGAAACTTTGTAAATGTTTGAATACATCATTTGTAGTTTAAAATTCAATTTATTTAACTGGTATCCTTTTTTATTTATTTTCACGCAAAAATTGAGGAAACTTAACCATTAAGCTATTATAAAAAAGTATATTTATTAACATATAATTATGATAAAAATATATTTAAACATATAATTTTTGTTTACTACTACATTTCATAATGTTGTTCACCTTCTTTTGTAACAGTTTTATATTTATGATGCTCTTGTCATGTTTAAACGTTTTTTTTCAAACTCAATGTCTCATTCATCTATCTTTTCACACTATTTTGCAACATACTCAAAACGCTTAGTAATAATGTTATTCCCTGTGATTATAATATAAATTTAATTGTCGACCATATGTTCACCTCTTTTCATTTAACACATAAAAAGTTAAAAAAAAATAAATAAAGTAATGACTGGTAATACATTTTGCAAATTTTTATTGAAAGTTAACGTTTTCATTATAGCTGTAGCTTAAATTTTGTCAGAGTGGAGGAGGGTATGTAGGATTTATTTAAACTTATGTTTTAACTTTTGATTTTTCAGATAAAATGGTTATAAAAAATTAAATATTTCCTAATGGAGTAATGTTTGTTGTTTTTCAGTTTTAAGTATTTCTGTTTTAGCATGATATTCCTCTACATATAACCCCACAGGACCCATTTGTTTAATAAAATGTTGCATTAAAATATATATTGTTCAAAACATACCCAAACAATGTGGTTTGATATGTATTTCATACATTATTTATTTTTTATTTTGATTTTTTGATCACACCTTAAAAAATTTTGATTACAATTTTAATTTTAATATTTCAATTTTTTTAATTAAAAATAAATTTTTTTAATATAAGAAAATTAATTCAAATTTCAAAATTAAAATTAGTTATATTGATAAAAAAAAATTTTTTTATCACATTTTTTTTTACAAATTTTTGAAACTCTTCTTTGGCTCTTCTTATTTATATTATAATATATAAAAAATTCAGGGGTTTTTTAAAAATTAGTTGGATTTATTAAGTTAACAGTTCAAAACCCAATCAATTTTATTGTTAAACAAAATTTTTTTATACATTTTTTTTTAACAAATTTTAAACCTATCTTGGCTCTAATTTATTATATATATAAAATTCGAATTTTTAAAGGAATGAGTTGGATTTATTAAACATTAAAACCATATATTTAATTATTAAAACAATTTTTTTTTTTATACATTTTGTTTTACAAATTTTGACCTATCATTGGCGCTCATTATTGGGATATATGAAAATTCAAATTTTTGGGTAAAGGATTATCAGTTGTGATTTTTAAGCTTTAAAACCTATATTTAATATAACCATTTACCAATTTTTTTTAAAATACTCTTCATTCAAATTATAATCACCTTTTTAGGAATTATCAGTTGTATTTTTTACTTTTTAAAACCCTAATTTTTTATTTCCTTATTAACACCTATTTTTCTTCCTCTCTCAAATTAATAATTCTTTTTCTTCTTATCATTCTTTTCTTTCCCATTTCTACAATAAAATTTCTGAATAACAACCCGAAGCCTTTTTTTTAAACATATCCTTTCAAAACTCTTTACCTCAAAAATTTTGATTTAATGAATAACCTTAATTTTACTTTGATTGAAACTCAACATTTTAAACCTCCCTTTTTAACCTTGAAGAGCTCAAAGCTTCCATTTCACCACTAGATGAGTGACTCAAAAATTTTCCCCCACCCAACTGCTTCAAACGTCAGTGAGACGTGGAGCGCGTTCTCATAACAGAAAACTCCGACCTTGAAATAAATCCCAGAATTCATTATTTTTCTCTAAAATACCCAGATGATAAGCCTATTAAAAGCTCCCTTTACCTCAAAAAGTAATTTTAAAATACTACCTATCAGTACTACCCCCAAAGTAGGTGATTAGCTTTTTATAAATAAAACACTTTCAGATTGCTTGAACCTTCCACTTTTCTAACCCCTCATGACCAGATGTTTAGGTTTTGACCTAGTTCAGTTTAGCCTTGTTGAGAAACAACCTCGGTTTTAAACTTATCTATATTTGGAGAAACATCCTGGATGACAATGAACCTTTTATTACAATTTAGTTAATAACCATGATATTAGCCTATCATTTTCTTGTTTCCATGACTCGTTTAGAATTGATCCTGCAGGTTTCCTTTTCATCGAATGATGTCGGGTAAGATCTCAGGACATATGGCCTTGAAAATTTCTTGGAGACCAAATTTCCAACCACCTGATACTGTAAGCATAACGTTTAGCCAATACAGGAACCTTGATATTCACAAGACAACAACCTCTTGTTTCCCAACGATTATATTACTAGAATTCAGTAATAGGAACTCTTATTTGCTATTTCCAAATTTTACCTCCAAGGAATGTTAAAGTTGACTTGTTGACCTAGATGGATAGGCTGGGTTATAACCTGAGAACTAGTTTGCATCAGAGGGCTTTTGCCAAAACAATGAATCACCTTTGTTATCAGAGTGACCTTGAAAATTATAAGCATAGACTTTGAAGCGTTGGTTAGAACAATACATCGTCTTAGTTCTTGATTTCCTAGAATTGAGATGTATTTAGATAACAATCTATTTTTAGAAATTATAACTGAACAATGGATCGTCTTTGTTCATTCATCACAAAATTGTTAGCATAGACTTTGAACCGTTGGCTAGAACAATGGGCCCACTTTGTTCCTGATTTCTCAGAATTGAGATGTTGAATCTATTTCCACCTGAACAATGGATCTCTCCATAACCTTCAAACGGTTACCAAACAGCTATCTGTTTTGAAACACTACCTGTTTTAAAACACTACCTGTTTTAGAAACCTACCTGTTTTTAGAAACACTACCTGTTTTAAACACTACCTGTTTAGACCACTTCACTCTATGACATGGCTTGATGACCTTGAAACATGCATAGACAACACCTCGGGTTTGCTTAGGTTTGTAATAAGTTACGGACAACGTCTCTAAGTAAGCTGAATGTATGGCTAGTATACAATATAATGAAGCGATGACCTATTAGGAAAGATGATGATGATATCTTGTGGACCACATTAAACGAAAATTGAATCGAAAACAAATAATAAATAGATATGCTCCAGTAAAGGTATTACAAAATGTTACCATAATATGTATATTTATTTTGCTATTCCTAAGAACTTTAAGAGTCTAACATAAGAACTGTAATATTATACCTTCTCAATACCTTGTCAATAAAATTTAACCTTGAAGATTGGTTGGTATGAATTGTAATATGATACCAATAAATCTTAACCTTGAAGAGCTTAGCCAATATAGCTGCAGACACACGCTACATTTTTTTTTTTTTTGTCTCATCAATAGCAGCTCTCTTCATTATGATATACTCTTCAAAAATAGAAGACTTTCTTTTTTTTTGCAACAAAAAATATATAATTTATTTCCAAACAATTATACATAGATATATATGTTATTATTTTTTTTACAGAAATGTTAAATTAGTCATCTTTCCTACAGTTCCGGCGCTGGTAATGCATCATTCTCAACCAGATATTGCTTAAACTTTTCAATGCGATCTTCTTTTGAACTATTCATAAAATCCTAAGGTAAGTATGCACTTAAAGTTCTGGGTTTCAATGATAATATGTTTCCCATACTGATAGTATTCATATCAATCACTTTATATTTTGCGTCTTTTACGTTCGTGAAGGATTTACAGAAAGTGCTACTGTTCAATGCAGATAGATCCATCTTTATTGATTCGAGAACGCTTATGAATTATAGTTGACACCGGAACTGTCCATATATACTGCATCATGATGTTAGAAGTGCACTTTGATAATTGTATCGATAGGCTAATCTGCATCTGATGAGGATGAACTACTAACATCAAGAGATGCCATCCATTTTCATTGCAAAACTGATGCAATTGCGCAGCTTTCAGTTCTTCTACAAAACATGTTCTACATATTTCCTTTAAATTTAAAACTTTTCACATATCTTTACTCCTTTTCATACTTTTCACTAGGACGTTACACTCCGCTTCACTATAATCACCTCGCCCGTAAACCGCCTCATGTTCGGCATCGAATACTAATGCTGAAAATTCTTGCTTCAAGCGTTCCACCGCTGTTCTCAGGTCAGTTGCTTTGGTCCATTGCTCTTGAGCGTATACCATCCACATGTTTGACACAACACTCACTACCCATTACACTATTTCCTTATATTGTTACTCTAAACGACCCCCACTATGTTACATTAGTGCAGATATGAACCATCTCTTTGATTACCATACATATCTGGTTACGCGCATAAGCTACTTTCAACGATCATGCTGTCACTATACTTTTAGCTGTAACGTGATCAACTTTAGTGAGGACTTGAACCGGCCATTTTAGCAATGATATACAGATCAATAACCTTTGAACACACTATTTTTAGACTTCTAAATTGTAATACGATGATGATGATGATGATGATGATGACATTACAGTTTCTATTTTAGCTTCGGACCTTGACCTTGTAATATGATGAGGATGGTGACATTGCAATTTCTATTTTAGCTTGAAGTGGAGTATTCACCTTCAATGAACTCATGACCTACTTTTTATGCATAGCTTATGAGATCATCGTCGTGACCTTCAAGTGGAGTAGATCTTGAAAATTCTATTCTTAGATTTATGATTACCTTGCAATTTCTATTTATAGCTTTTCGCCCTGACCATTTCTAAGAAATGTTGCGAAACAGCTATCTGTTTTGAAACGGACCCCCTGTTTAAGAAACGGCTACCTGTTTTTGAAACGGCTACCTGTTTAGGAACGGCCACCTGTTTAGCTCACTTGAGGGCGTGACATTGCTTGAAACATGCACCTCAGGGACTTTTGATTTCCTAGAATTGAGATAGCAATCTATTTTAAAATAACTGAATAATGGATCGTCTTTGTTATCAGAGGTGTGACCTTATAAGCATAAACTTTAAATCGTTGACAATGGATTGCCTTTGTTCTTGAAAGAGATGTATTTAGATAACAATCTATTTTTATAAATCAACCAGAACAATGAATCGTCTTTGTTCATTTACCTTTGAAAATTATAAGCATAGACTTTGAACAATACATCGTCTTTGTTCATGATTTCTCAGAATTGAGATAACAATTTATTTTATAACTCGACCAGAAGAATGAATCGCTTTTGTTCTTTTACCTTGAAAATAGCATAGACTTTGAAGCGTTGACAATGGGTCGCCTTTGTTATTGATTTCCTAGAATTGAGATAACAATCTATTTTTAGAATAACGGAACAATAGATAGTCTTTGTTCTTTCATGTGGCCTTGAAAGCATAGACTTTGAACCGTCGACAATGCATCGTCTTTGTTCTTGATTTCCTAGAACTTCAGAAGCTATGACTCAGCCAAAACAATAGATCGTCTTTGTTCTCTCATGTGGCCTTGAAAGCATAGACTTTAAACAACCCCTTTGTTCTTGATTTCTCAGAATAGGGCGTGCCCTTGAAACATGCATAGACTTGCTTGAGACTGAGGGCAATGACCTTCAGGATAATCAAAAACCTAGTAACTTTTCTAGTGACCTTGAAGCGGGGACTTAGCTGAAATGTTACTAACCTGTGACCGAAACGGGGAACGCGTACGTGCACGGTGAGTTAGGATCCGTATACCTATACGCGTAATTTATATAAGAAATATATTTCCCGCTAAAGTTCAACCTTCTATTTTTAGCTTTTCACCTTGACCTTTTATATTTCTAGAAATATGACACCAGCGTAGGTCAATAACCTTTGACCTTGAAAACTATTTTAGATTTATGATTACCTTGCAACTTCTATTTTTAGCTTTGACCTTTGCTTAAACTTGTTAAATACCTACTTTTGACCTTGACTAGAAATATGATGATCAGCTCCAAAATTTATATTTCCGCTAAAAGTTTGACCTTGAAAATTATATTCTTAGATTTATGATTACCCTGCAATTTCTATTTTTAGCTTTTCACCTTGACCATGCTTGACATGCTTAAACTTGTTAAATACCTACTGTTGACCTTGACTATAAATATGATGATCAGCTCCAAAATTTATATTTTCCGCTAAAAGTTTGACCTTGAAAATTATTTATGATTACCTGGTAATTTCTATTTTAGCTTTTCACCTTTTATATTTCTAAAATATGACACCACCGTAAGTCTTCGACCTTGAATACTATTTTGATTACCTTGCAACTTTTTACCTTTGACCTTGACTTAGCAGGGTTACCAACCTAACACGTAGCCCGTTACCAACAACGTGGCCTTGACTTAGCACCCAGCAATGTTACCAACCTAGAAATCTAGTGACTTTTCTGGTGACAAATCTGGTGACAAATCTAGTGACACACAGTGGGACAGGAATGGGTAGTATCTACTCACTCACACTCACACACTCATACACTCACACACTCACACACTCACACACTCACACACTCACACTCACACACTCACACACTGACACACTCACACACACCACACTCACACTCACACACACACACACACTCACACTCACACACTCACACACTCACATTCTATACACTCACACACTCCACATCACACACTCACACACACTCACACCTCACACACTCACACACTCACACACTCACACACACACACACTCACACTACTCACACACTCACACACTCACACACTCACACACTCACACACTCCACACTCACACTACTCACACACTCACACACTCACACCTCACACACTCACACCTCACACACTCACACACTCACACTCACACACCACACTCACACTCACACACTCACATACTAACACACTCACACACTCACACACTCAGACACTCACACTCTCACACTCACACACTCACACTCTACACACTCACACTGACACACTACTCACACACTCACACTCACACTCACACCTCACACACTCACACACTCACACCTCAACACTCACATCTCACATACTCACACACTCACACACGTCACACTCACACACTCACACATCACACACTCACACACTCACACACTCACACTCACACACTCACACACTCACACTCACACACTCACACACTCAGACACTCACACACTACTCACACACCACACTCCACACTCACACACTCACACACCACACACTCACACACTCACACACTCACACACTCACACACTCACACCTCACATCCACATACTCACACACACACCTCACACTCACCTCACACACTCACACACTCACACTCACACACTCACAACTCACACACTCCACACTCACACCTCACACACCTACACTCACACCCACTCACACCACACTCACACACTCACACACTCACACACTCACACACCTCACACACTCACACACTCACACACTCACACACTCACACACTCCACACACTCTCACACTCACAACTCACACCTCACACACTCACACACTCACTCACAACTCACACACTACACACTCACACACTCACACACTCACACACTCACAGTCACACACTCAACACTCACAACTCACACTACTCACACACTCACACACTCTCACACTCACAACTCACACCATCATACACTCACACACTCACACACTCACACACTCACACATCACACCTCACACCTCACACACTCACACACACTCAACACTCACACACTCTCACACTCACACACTCACACACTCACACTCACAACTCACACTACACACTCACCCACTCACACACTCACACACTCACACACACTCACACTCACACTCACACACTCACACACTCACACATCCACACTCACACTCACACTCACACACTCACGACACTCACCACACTCCACACTCACACTCACACCTCCACACTCACACACTCACACACTCACACACACACCACACACACACTCACACTCACACACTCACACTCACACACTCACATCACTCACACACCTCACACTCCACACTCCACACTCACACACTCACACCTCACACACTCACAATCTCACACTCAACTCACACACTCCACACTGCACACTCACACTCACACTCACACACTCACACACTCACACACTCACACACCTCCCACACTCACATCACTCACACTCACACCACACTCACCACCTCCACTCCCACTCACACTCACACCTCACACACTCACACACTCACACACTCACACTCACACTCATCACACTCCACCACAGTCACACACCATCACACCTCACAGACTCACACACTCACATACTCACACACTCACATACTCACATACTCACACACTTGCACACTCACATACTCACACACACACACACACTCACACACTCACATGCACACACGCTCACACTCACACTCACACACTCACACACTCACACACTCTCACACTCACACACTCACACCCTCACACACTCACACACTCACACACTCACACACTCACACTCACACACTCACACTCACACACTCATACACTGACGCTCACACACTACCACACTCACACACTCACTCACTCACACACTCTCACACTCACACACTCACATATTCACACACTCACACACTTGCACACTCACACACTCACACACTCACACACTCACATACTCACACACTCACACTCACACAATTGCACACTAACACACTCACACACTCACACACTCACACACTCACACACTCACACACTCACACTCACACACTCACACACTCACACGCTCACACTCACACTACCACACTCACACATTCACTCTCTCACACTCACATATTCACACACCCACACACTCACGCGCTCACACACTCACACACTTACACACTTACACACTCACACACTCACAAACTCACACACTCACACACTCACACACTCACACACTGACACACTCACACACTCACACACTATTACGGAAACGTTTGCATAATGTATCTTGTTTCACATTATTTTGCATTATGGCAGACATGGTAATAGGGAGAGTGTGGCACGGTGAAGACAACAGAAAGTTACTACTATAGCTTGACTTTTGAACATTGTAGGTTATGTTTTTAAAGTGAAACCAATGCGGCATTGCGACATATTGTTTCACGCTGTTTAGGCTTTGTTTGCAAGAAAATATTTGAATCTTGAGTGAAAAAAAGTAAATTTTGGTCTTCAGACTTTAAAGGTCTATTACTTAAATAAAACGGAAGTTGTACATTTTATGCATTGGTTATAAATGACAACATTTGGTCTTATCTAAACACAATGAGATGTTTTGTTAACCAAATCTACGTAAAAACTAATAAGAATAAATTCTCCATTTTTCACTCTTTCAAAATAAAAAACAGGTGATCATAGCGCAATTCCATACAGTGCGAAGGCTTGTGTTTTCTTGTCTGTTAAACATGATGTAGAGATAGGTTTATATGCAAACTTAGTTCTTCGGTTGCGAAATCATTACGTAACCAGAACATCAATATGTATCCATTGAATTTTATCTGTACAGGAAATCCACAGGACTTCTTCCTAAGTAATCCAATGTGAAGATTTGCTTTCGTGATAAAATTTGCAGCATGGTTCTTTTCTTGACAGTTACGTATACATGAAAGTAGATAACCAGAAATGTTTCTATTTAAGTCGTAGCTTAGTGAAATTGACCACAAAATTGCCACTTTCATATCCACGGACAAGACCTGACGAAAATTAAATGTTTACATGTATTTTTACTAGAATTTTGACGCCAAACAGAATGGTCATCACTATTTGAATCGTATTCTACTAGTGTTACAATAACTGGTGGCATACTTTTAATCGAAAATTTTTCCATATGTTCTCCCAGTCATTTAAAATAATATATTCCGTGTGCGAACAAAAATTTGTAACATTGTAGGAGAACATTTGGATAAAGCCTCAAGCCGTAATTTCTGAATCCTGTTTTCGAAGGAGGTTTGTAACTTATTTGCCATTTTAGTAGGGTTATATTGACAATACTAAGAGCCAAGCGTATAACTTCGAGTAAATAGTCGCAGTTCTAATCTCACTTCTGTAAATAAACAATTAAAGTACACATTGAATCATACTTTTGTTGTGCAACTCACATGTGTATGTCGACGAAGATGCACAATCATTTATTTTATAAATCAATTCCTCTTCAGCTTATGTGCGCAACTTACTGACGCATTATCAGCTTCGTTGTGTATGTTTGATGTCAGCGTACTTATTTACGCAAACTGTATAAACTAAGGGCCTTTCTAGGTTTAAATAAATAAAAGAAAGCGCTCATGCACAAACTTAATTACGTCAGTAAATGACCAGAAACGTCCTTTTATTATACATATGGGTAGGGAAATGTTTAGTTTTCCAAATACGTCATTCATTGAGGTACCGTATATTAAGTTGTTTAAAGTTTAAAGTTTAATTATATTATTAATAGAATTACATTATTTATTGGCCTTTTGTTAACGAGTAAGCAGAGTAAAACAGAGAGTGAGAGAATAATGCAGATTAATGTTTCCCAACGCCTGCTGGTTGAGACTTGTGCACATGCACAGTAGTAGGCAAAATTTACTATTGCGCGACTATGGTAGAATCAGTGGCGCCCTTTGCGGAATTAGTAATAATAAAGAACACTACTTTCTCCTATCAGTTAGCGGCAAATATATTATTCTGGAGGTGCGTGCTTTCTTTTCAAAAGAAATGTCATTATTTGTATGCCGTTCTATACGTAGGCAGACGTGCTCAATTTAAATTTTTGTTGTATGTGAACCAGGGGCAATAAGTTATATTTCAAAAAGCTATGAAAGATGTTGGAAATGATTTTTTTATTTTTTAGGTCTAATAAATTTCACTCGGAAAAGTTTGTACAAACTCTAACTAAGGCTTATAATAATATACCTCAACTAATTAAATTGCTTTGTTGTCAATTTCATTGTTGATATTTGTGCATATATTGTGCAATTGTTTTCTAAATTAGTGTAAGCATCTCATTTACATTATCATTATAATTTTAGCTGGCTGCACATTTCCTCGTTCGAAACCTGCATGTTTCAAATATATAAGTTTACTAGCATTATTACGTTCTGATGTTCCGCATCTCAAGTTGTTTAATATTTAATTACAATAAAAATGATTTGATGTTGCTCAACAAAACTGAATTATTAAGTGGCCTCTTTTTGGCCAGTGGACGTGTGATTGACTCAGGAGAGTGAAGTACGAGATTGTGTTGTAGAAAGGACCTTGTAAATCAGCTTCAAAACATCCTAGTTCAGGCTTGCGTGCATGTAACTAAGGAAAGGTAACTATAGCATGTGCATCGTAGAATCAGTGAAGTCGTCCAGTGTCGTCTGCGGCATTTATAATAAACTAGAAGGCGACTAGCTGTCAAGCTAGTAGTAACATTTTTCTTTGGTGTTGCGTGAATTTTTTTAAAATCGAACCCCCTCATTAACGAAAAGATGCTAAAATCGAATTGTTGTTACGTGTGAACCAGAGGCAATAGAGACTTTAATAAGAGTAATACGGTCGTATACCTTTTTGGTATGTGCGGATATGTATAGTTGTAAAGATCCAGCTTAATTTTACTAAAATTTATGTAATTAATTTTTTTTAATTGCCCTACCGTAATTAGGATAGGTACAGTTGTTTAAAATTAAAAACCCATTACAAAAGATTGCGCGATATTGCACCATAAATAATTAATTTCAATCCCCTCCGACGTAGATATTAAAACCATAAATAATTAATTTCAATCCCCTCCGACGTAGATATTAAAAAGCATAAAAATGCTACTACGTCCGAGAACCCTCAGCCAATCACAGCTATAAAAACCGCGGCGCTGCCGGAAGAAATCTTACTCGCTTCGCTACTTGCCCGCGACTCCGCAACACTACTTTTATCGCGCTCCTACTCGCTTCGCGACTACTTTGTTACTCGCTTCGCGACCACCTGCCGCTACTTGTTACTTCGCGATTCCGCTATCCTGATACGCTCGCGTCTTCAGCAACCAGAACCGAGATACAGACCGCGCACCTGCCGTAGCTAGTGTCGTTGCATACGTCGCCGACCTGCCGATTACCGCATCCGTTTATCCTGAATCATCGTGCATTTTTTTAGTCGCATTACTACGCCGCCGTCACCAGTCAATCAGCTTTGTACGATCAAACTACTGGTTGAGTTACGCTAAGGTTAATAGCACGTAAGTTTTATTGCACCACGTTTCTAAAACATTACACCAGACACCTAGACACTTAGTTATCTAACCGTTCCAGTACACACACACACTAGAAGTATACGCCAGGCTGTAAAGCCTGAAGTTACCTTCTGCAACCAGTACACACACTAGAAGTCGACGCCAGGCTGTAAAGCTTGAAGTTGCCTTCGAAACACATACATACAAACCAGGACGTTGCTACTTCGGGCTAACGCCCAGAAGGCATCCTCCATTTACTCCAGCGGAAAGAAGGGTACTAGCTCAAATTCTAACGCTCCCCCAGGTAAAACCCTTGGTACAGCAGTCGACGGGCTGGACCCAGAATTTTAGCAAGGGCTCTCCATTAACCAGATATTACACATACATTACACATGCAACACACCGACCTGATCCTGAAGAAAATAGCAATACAAACAAGCGACGCCTTGACCTAGAGGTAATCTCAATTCCAGAAGCCGCATTCGTAGAGATCACCCGCGTGATCCTCCAGATATAAAGACGAACCCGTGGTGCGTCTACGTGATAAATTACATTAAACGTACTCCTGCGTCTCGCAATCGTGTTTAAATCACTTACTTGAAACACCTGCATTCCGTCGGAAACATTTCTCAGAATTGTTCAATTTATTACACGCAGTCCTAAAAGGTCGTGTAAACTCGCCTCCGATTAATTCGTTTATAACAATTAATAAAGAAGCAATCTTTAATAATTATTAACGTAAAAGATCGTGGTAAACTCCGTCTTCCTTATATTTGTTAGAGTACGTTTCGCTAATACGAAAAGTATCCGCGTTTAACAAAAACAGACGTTTTTCTTATAATAAAGAATTGATGCATAATTAAATGTTAGATGTTCATTTCATTACTGTAAATACGTTCTCCATTAGTTAAGAAATCCTGAGATCAGCTTGTTTAGTTAGGGTAGATAATTAAACGCGTACGTACAATTTGCATCTAATACATGTAAATAGTAACCTGTCCTGTATAAAGCATTCCAAGTACTGAGCTCATCCAGTCAGTCTGAAAGCGAAATCACATATAACAAGAGTCATGCGCACCGAGGTTACCTTAAATTATTGATTTTCTCGTCAACCTGTTTAAAGACACCAACGTGTTCGTTGCCCCAGCTTATCTAAAATATATAGAATTTTACATAGCGCCACCTTAACAAATACCAGGCTACCGTGTACAGGGCAGGCCTGAACGGTCATAATAGACAAAATTAAATTGTCATTAGTAGGATTTTGGGTCATAACACACCAACCATTGAACAACAATAATTTATATTTCCACAGAAACGGCTCAGGATCCAATAGCGACCACTACCGTCCACGGGGGATCAGCCAAACGGGCGCTGCTATCCAGGACATTTGTTTTTGTTATATTATTGTTATTTAAAATAGTTTTGTTGTATTATTCAAAGAGTACAGTGTTGAGCACCATGATACGAACCACCCCCGTCTTGTTAACACAAGACCCTATTTGAGCTAGACCGAGGTAAATTAAATTGAACCCTTTTAAATTTAATTATTGTAAAGAAAGAGGCGTTACATAGTGACGTCGGCGACTTGTAATTGGTTTATGCGTAGGTGGCGGTAATCGGTGATATTGTTTTACATACAAAACAGAGTATATAATTATTTATTTGTTAATGCTTCAGGTATCTACTAATTAAAGTAGCATTGTTACACAGCATTTTCGGTTTCTTGCAAATATTCCTATTTTTAACAAGTACTATAAAGGTTGATTAAATATCTTTAATTACAACAAAGTCATATTAAACACTGAAGTTCACCAGACACTACATTTCTTCATTGGATTCATTTTTGATCCTATTGGACAATTAAAATCTTTGGCAAAATATTGAAGGTTACGCATAGGTTCATTAACCCGCATATTTGACGGTGAATGTGAACTAATAATCGAGAACTTCTTTGTTGCCTCTAACCTTTCTTTTGAGCACCAAATATTTCCGACAGAAATCCAAAATATCTGATTTGGAGTGTATTTTAAGCACGGTAAATGTGACTCTTCACCATTACGTTTAACCCATGATTGATACGCTAAATATGCAACTTTAAGTCCGCCGTTATCAGCAATATTTTCTCCTAAGGTTTTAACACCACTAATCTAAAAAATTAGAAAAAAGTGTTAGATGTAATCGCATGATGTATTTAGCTTACTGTTAGATTAGTGTTCGGGATTGAAAGATTAGAGTATTGTTCAATAATGCATTTAGTCTTATTTATAAACGTACTTTCAGTGTCGCCGAACCACCAGTTTATTAAGTAACCATCTTTGTCAATTTGTCGACCTTTATCATCAAATCCATGCGTAATTTCGTGCCCAATAATAAAACCGATACCTCCATAGTTTAAATATTGTGGTCTATTCTGATCAAAATATGCCCCTTGAAGTATTCCTGCTGGTAGCTCTATAAAGGGAGTATTTAAGAACAGCTAAAAAAGAAATTACCAATCGAGTTTTCTGATGCTCTGTAGTATGCATTAACATTAGTGCTAATTGCATAACGAATCCAGTCTTTTTTTATTTTTGGCTTTTTAAACCTTTCCAGTTTTGATTGTTTCTCAAATTTTAAATTATTCAAATAAAAATTGAAATAACTATCTGCCGGTTCGAGCTGAAGAAATTAATTAAATACAACTAATATTTCCGAAAACTAGATTTGATACATTAGCATAGAAATCGTCAAGTACTGTGTTGTTGAGCAGTTCTTGCGGGTAGGCAACATTTTCGACAATTGCTTCTGCTTTGTCAATTGCTTCTTCTTGAGTATCTTCATCCATCCAGTCTAAATTTTCTAAACCATTTACAAAAGCTGCCTTTATATCGGATATCATCTCAATTACATTATTTTTGGATTTTTCGTTAAAATATTTTTGAACATATAGTGCTGCCGTAGCAATTCCCATTCTGAAACTAAAAGGTAGAAATTTCCAATTTTTGTATGTGTATCACCTAGTTCGAGCTGCAATGGTGCATTGTTTCCATTTGGGTAATTGTTTTTGCACGCCATCTACAACTGTTGTTAGTTCAAATTCTAGGCGTTTGATTTTTTCTGGCTGTACGCTTGCGAGACTTCGTAAAAACTGAAATTGCAGATAATTTGCCTGCACCCTGTACATTTAGATTCAAACACGATGTGCAAGAAGAAGATTTAATTACCGTTTAGGTGTTCGGTTTATTAATTCTTCAATTTTTGGTATATAGGAAGGTACAGCTACGTTTACAACTTCAGCGTCTGTGAAAGTAATATTTGGGTGCTCTATGATTTTATTAATGTAATTAAGCCATGGAAAACTAGGGAAACGTCGTTCAAGTTCAGCTACCGTCATTCTATTATTCAAGGCGGTTACATTCCGACGATCTACACTGTTTAGGAGAATCTGGATAATTCTAAAATTAGTTGGAATTCATTTTACAGAATCTTACCTGAGATAGTTCAATTAGGAAATTTGTAACACCTCCCATTTCTTTTTTTACATATTCCAAATCCGCACCATACTCAATTGCGTAGTGTAATGAAAAATTGTAAAATGCTTGAACAAATGAACTGTTAAGGCCCCTATCTAGATACTCTTTTTTGACCATAGGAGTTATTTCATCAAACTAAAATTAAATCATGATTAAGAATTCTGGCATTTTTACATCATTACCAATATAAAATTTTTTGATCCCATCCACATCCGATGGAAACCAGTGTTATCCGACCCCAATTTAGCAAATTTATACACTAGTTCTTTCCAATCAAACTTGGTTTCATCCCAGCTAGAACCTTCAACAACAGGCCAACCGCCAAGCTCCTTCAACATCTTCTTAATACTATTCAAACCCTCTCTCTCGATTGATTTAGTATCCATACAAGCTGTATAAAACGCTTTTAACAGGGCGTAAGGTCTTGATTCGTCGATCTGGACTGGTTCTTCTAGCATTGTGTGTAACTGACCATATATTTTATTTCTAACCTCATGATCTCTTGTTACTGCCATTATATCATCAGGTACTACCGTATCCTTTAAAAAAGTGCCACAAGCAAATTCGTAAAAGTCATTACATGGATCAACTGATTCATCTATCGCATTTAAGATATTCACAGCTGCTTCTATGCATCCTGGTGTTACACATACACGTTCATTATTTTCGTTTAAACATCTGTTGAATGACCATTATAATCAAACACAAACACTGTAAGTACTTACTTTGGTGAAAGTACAGTGGGTCCAGAAACGGGTAGTGCCAAAGTCAGGGAAATTGTGCAGAAATGTATCAATAGCGAGTTACACATTTGTATGTTAATTTTCATACCAAATCTGTGTAGGAAATGAGGACAGCAATGTAAGGTTAGGGTCTAGGGTCAATCTTTATCTCAGCCAAACAAAACTATTTTTTAGTATAATTGATAAACGCATTTAATTTAAATCCTTATGTCATCCAGTAGTACACTATATACAGGGTGATATTAGAGGTTTACGGAGAAAGAAAACATATACGATTCTGAAAACTTGAGAATCGACATGGTGTCGTCAAAGGACTTACTAATTTTGCAAGAAAGTGGCACTTTTGGTTATACCGGAAGTGGACGCTATCTTTCTTATTTTAAATAGAATAATACATTTTTTTTGTATATAAAATTTGTTATAATTTGTTCAAAGTACCATATATACTCAGTGACATGGAAATTGCAATACCAAGAATGGGTAGGAATTTTTGACTAAACCTGCAGAAACGTTTAACTACTAAAAGGTATCAATGGATTAAAATTACAAAGAAAAATATGAACTGTCAGGTTGCGTTGACGCACCCTGTATGTAGGATGTTATAATGACGTGTATTACGTGTTTTGAGCACGAGTGTATTGAGTTTGAACGAAAAAAAAAATTTTTTTGTGTGTATATAATGTATGTGGGTGTATGATACGCCACTGGAAATTTACAAGAAATATAATTATGTATGTAGATACGTGTATTTGAATGTTATAAAGACTTTAGTGTTGGAATAATTAGATTTTGCTGAATGTAAATGTGAAGAGAAATTTGTCCATGGGACGATAATGCTTTCCACTGGATTGCTTCTGTTTTGCTGCTGATAAAGAAAGGAATGTTTGAAGATAAAATGAGTAATCTTGGTCAGAAAATGTGAAGAATAAGTGTAGAATGTTTTAGAAAATATGTAGAGAAAGATTGGGTATGTTTAAGTGATAATTTCAGAAAGTTTTGTAATGTTGTGCAATTGTTTTGAGAATAAATGTGTGTATATGGAATTTGAGACATTAGACTGTACTGATTTTTGCAAATGTTGCGGAACGAGATCGAGCGCAGGTTGGAGATAACGGTTAAAAGTTGCGTAATGGTTTAGAGTGGCCACTGAACGAATGTAATGACGAAAAATGATTTCTTCGTGAAGTAATTGTAAAATTTGTAAGTGAAAACAAATATGGCGATGTATTGTAATTACACGCGTGCTTGTATAGAGGAAGCAGCTGTCAGAACGATGGAATTTTGAGTGAATATTATTGGAGAATATAACGCGGAAGGAAGACATGTTTAAAGATCGATGACTGAAGTTATAAATAGGAAGTCAGAGAGTTGGTTGGTTGTTGTCGTTGGGAGTTGAAGTTGTTAGCTTGTGATGAGAGCTCGGCGAGACGCACGCGAGTTAGTGTGGGATAGACTGTGATGATGTTGGAGTATGTTTGTGAAATTTTAATGAGGCAGTAATTGTTTAATTAATTGCGTTACCCGAACCGGGGATAAATTGAAAAAGACATTCATGAACAATACAAGAATTAAAATTGACGTTGAAGATAAAAACTAGTTTGTTTATTTTCAAGAAAATAATAGTGCGTAAGCAGATTTGAATAAAGATAACAGTTGTTATGTTAAAGTGTGAAGGGCAGCGCGTGTCTTTGTAACGAGATTCGGCTAAAAGTATTTATGAGACCACCTGTTAAGTAAACGAAGCGTTCGTTGTATATTAAACCAATGTTTAAATAACGTTATATGACATTGAAAGTTTTATTTGTATAAGGGACTAATTTTGGTGTAAAGGTTGCTAGAAATTTTAGAAGGCAACCAAACGTATACAGTTTATTACATGTTTGTGGAGTAATAACCTCGCGTAAGTGAACTACTCGCGAGTGCACAGAGGATTAAGTTTTGTTGAGCATTTGTAATGTGCTTCAGGCAATTTTAAGGAATTACCAATGGACTACATATAATTGGTGTACGGAAGAAAGAAGATAGAAAAGCCAAGGATTTATGGACAAATTTGTTAAGTAAGAAATTAGATTAAGTAATTTTATGAACGCATTTAAGCCCGATTATCTTTTGTTAGTTTATTTGCTTATAGTTGTTTAAATTATTAAATAGTTTTGAAAGGAAAAGATAAACGTTCTTGAGTCGTATTGTATGGTTTGTTTTAGTAGTAAGATTGCAAAGTGGTACTTGGTGGTTTAACTTTCAACCACGCTGATGTAATTTATGTAAATATTTGTGTTTTTTATTATTTTATGCAGGACAATAGATATTTATCGTTATCTTTTTACTTTGTTGTTTATTTAAACAGGTATGAAACACAGATGTAACATTTACTTAATTGGTGATCTTGTTTTGACAATTTTAAAAGTAAGCTTTGTAGATTTGAATTTTTCAGATTTAAGGAACAACCTGATAAGTCTTATTAGCCAGGTTGATTACAAAATTTTATGTCAGTTTCATTAGAGCAATGCACTATTAACAGATCAGCTGTTGTCTTAAATTTCATTAAGTATAATAAAAGTTTGAGTTTTGAGACCTAAATGTTTACGAATGTCAACTACGATTCAAAAGTAAAGTAAATTTAAAAGATATCGTTCGTGTTTACAAATTAATTACCGTTCATTGAATGAATTTGAGTGATAAATTTTATTTTGGAAGTTTTAGTTTACGAGGTGTATTCAAAAGTTTTTAAGAACCTGGGTAGTACTAAATTTATTTGAGTTGAATTGTTTTGGACGAGTGTTTGTTTTAGAACCTTCGTATATGAGTTTACCGAGTAAGCACAATCCTACTTTCCACAATCAAGTAGGGTTAATTAACATCCAGCTTAAGACAATTATATTAACAAAGTTTCGATTGTGGTGGCGCCTAGAGACATATTTTCCCGAATTGAGCTATTTGAGTATAAGTGTAAGGTGTTTGAGCTTATTAATCATTCATTTTACTTATTATTTCGACCACACCCATCTCCCTGTTAGCTGGCTTGGCAACCCGCTTACATTAGTAAGCGTACACGACGCCTAGTGCGGTTTGGACGTGTAACAGAACATAATTGTTATTAATAATGGGTTATTCCTCCACTGTTGGTTACACTCCTCCGCTTGTCGTGGCAGATGGTCGATCCCTCTTGAGGTATCGCGTCTGCGGAGAATGCTGTAAGGTTCTCAGTCTTCTCCCCATAATGTCCCAAATGGTCGGGAGATGTGGGTGGCACTGGGAAGAGATTAACATTATCCTCTGAAAATCGGTCCAAAGAACGCAATATGGGGATGGGCATTATCCTACTGCAAAACTGGGTCTTCCAACTGCTGAAGAAATGTAAGAATACGGGGCTCTACCACCTTATCCACATCTCGTTGTGCGTTCACATTGCCTTGGATGAGTTATAGCACCCCATACCATAATCCCTACAGTTTGGTGCACATGTCTCGCAACAGAAAATTCAACACTTCGACGTTCTGCACGTCCTCGTCTGACCCTCATACGGCCATCATGCATCCCCAAACAGAATCGGGATTCCTCAGTGAACACCACCCTATGTTACTCTTGGTTCCAATGCAATCGCAACCTACACTACTCCAAACGTCGATGTTGAGCCACTGGTGGTAGCACAAGGTGTGGCCGATAATCTTGTAAGCAGAAAGCTCTGATTCTGCGGTAAACCGTTTGAAGGGTTACAGAACGACCTTCGTTAGCTAACCGTTGATCGGCAATTGATCTGGTACTTGAGAATCGGCCTCTTGTTACTATAAGTTGAAGATGGCGGTCCTGCATCTCATTTGTTCATCGTCGCCTCCCGATTCCTTTTCTTCTCCCTAGTCCATTCCTGATAGCAGCACATGATGGTGATTTGGTTCCGGTTAAGGTGATTTGTGATTTCTCTAAACGAAAAACCACCTTCGCACAAACCAACAATACGACCTCTGTAGAATTCGCTTAATTGACGCTAGTTTCCATGTTGGCGCACTCTAGGCTTGATCACACCCTCAAAGCAAACAATCACAAGCGAAAACAATAAAGAATTGAACACAATCTCACACAATATACACCTAACAAAATTCTTCGAAAAAACTGAACAAACTGTCAGCCATTACCACTTGATCCATATGAATAAAATTTTAATCAATTGCTACCTTTTAGTAGTTAAACGTTTTTGTCAAGTTTGGTCAAAAAATTCCTACCCCTTCTTAGTGTTGCAATTTCCATGTCGTCATGAAAGTTTACCGCTACGTCATTAATTTATGAATTTAGCTATCCAATTTGCTTATAAGGTCTTCTCATATAAAACAGTGAATTAAATACGCATGGTGAACATTCGTAGTGCATTTGACGAAATCGACATACGGTATTGAATAAGTAAATGTAGTAGAAAGAGTAAACCTATAAACGCGAAGTATGCATGTGAATTTAATTCTCATTTGACTAATACTACATAACCTCCATTTGTTTAACCTTTGAGTGTTTCCTCATTTCCTACGTTTACTTCTTTTATTCATCATTTATTACACACTTTGAAGAAACTGGGAGTATCCTGATATCAGTAACTGCCGTCCAGGAAGTAAATACATTATCTTAATTCATTACAATCACGAAATTACAGCGTGTGGCAAGCACCTTGGGTATATCTAAGAAGACGGTAAGAAATATCAAGTCTCGAGCGGCATCTAACCCTGTTTTAACAAAACGACCACGCAAGAAAATAAAATCTGACAATTCAGATTCAAAACTGTAGAACTTTATTGGAAAAAATTTACATCGCAGAAATGCGGATTAAATTTCTTAAACAATACATTAAAGAGGTTAATTCACCTAGTCGTCGGCAAATAAACTCTTTTAATTAAAATCATTATGGGCTAATTGTGTGCGACATATTGAAGAAACGATAAAGCAATGGTATAAACGGGAAAAAATGATAGTTACTCCGATTAGAAGTTTAACATTTTGACAACCACGTTTCTACAACCTACGAGTGTGTTAGTTCATATTTAATACAATAAATTTCTATTAGTAATGAATTTCAATTATGTAAGTACAATATATTTGTAAAAGGCTTTTCAAGATGTTAATCACACATTCCCATAGAATTTATATTCCACATTAATTGTCATCATATCACGAATAATAGTTCCATTTTATTTAGGCACGTAACTTAACAAACAAACAAAATACACCCACGTACTACACAAAATTAAAAATTAAAAACACCGAACGCGTTTCGATAACTACGCTATCACCATCAGCGGTCGACTTGGACGTACTAAAAAATTTCTAACATATATACCATCCACGAATTCTTAATCTGGTGAAAGTGAAAGTTATGAAAGTTTAATGAGTTCTGAATAGCCTAAAGGTCCTTGATCATCATTATTCCTTAGAATCTGTATATTTTTGATGATCTCTAAACTTTCATAACGATCAAGTCGTGCTCATTACCAACATGTTTGATACGGCAGACTTGTTCCAACGTTTATATTTTATATGAGCTAAATGTTCTTTAAAGAGAATTTTGATAGGTCATTTAGTTTGCCCCATATATATTTTCACAATTTTACAATCAATCTTATAAATTCGACCTATCCTGCTTATCCACTTTATCTTTTGGATTGCCTAAAGAGTTTGCAAACTATTATCTGAAGTAGTGACTGTTTTCAAATTAATTATGGAAAGGATTTTAGGTAGACCTTTTGTATAAGCAGGATAGTTTGGTAACTTTACATAGTTTGTTTTTATTTGTTCTCCAGCGTTACCTAATGTAATTACGTTCTTAACCCTCATCCTATGTGTTTGTTTCCTAACTATATTCATCTGAAAACCCATTGAATGCAGCAATTCCTTTAATAGTGCGCAATTCTTTATTATAATTTTGAACTGAAAGAGGAAAATTAAGCAATCTGTGAACCAACAAGTTAAAACCCGCAGTATATGCTGTCTACAGCGATTTGAGTCATTGGTTATGAATCTTTTAGTGCTAATTTCTTTACGATAAATGTCTATATCTAGTTTAATATCATTTCTTCCACATTTTATCTATTCAAAGCACGCCTTAGCGTGTTTAAATCGTACTTTCAAAAACGCGCGTCCTTTAAAGTTACTATGGCAACATCAACAACTCAAGAAGCGTGAAGTCTAAATGACAATTTTTGATATTGATCTGACAGGAAGTACCTTGTAAGATGAAATAAAATATTACTAACAAATTCAAAACCTTTATTTAAACACGCCGTCGTGCTCTAAAAATCGCGCGTGTCTTGAATACCTTTTATCCATTTATACTTTAAGGTACTAATAAGATGGAGGCATGTTTACAAAAACCCTGTGCATGAAAATTAATAATTAATAAATACCAAAGATATTTGGATTTTAATATCAAGCGGTTACTGTCAAATTTTTCATTAAATAATTCGTATCTTTAAAAATATAAATTTTAGGTATATGGTACTAATTAAAAACTGTCTTATTCTACTTAAAATAAGAAAGAAGGCGTCTACTTCCGGTATAACCAAAATTGCCACTTACTTGAAAATATTTTTATTTAGCAAGTAGAGCTTTTGACACCATGTCGATCCCCAAGTTTTCAGTATCGTATATTTTTTCTTTCTCCGTAAACTTCAGTAGCAGTGAGGCACTTGCGCCGTTATTTTGTTTTTTGGCGTCAGCCCCCGAACTGTGAGGCACTTGCCCGGCCATTTTTCTCACGCTCACGTGGGAGGTGTATTTTTTCACCCGAGAATAAAAAGATTTAATCTGTTATTAATTAGGATCCGTTTTTATCAAAGAAGGCTGCACAATTATTATTATATCTTTTTAAATCCCATCTACAGATTGTGACCTAATTTATTTATGCATTGGGGGTTGTAGTCTAGTAAGACAGGAATCTGTTCGCGTGCCTCTTAATATGTGTTTATTATTATTAAACAGTTATACAACTTCATTTATATTAATTGGAAAGTGGCAATCAGTCGTAGACATGGCGTTAATTAATGTGTTTACAAATATTTTAAAAATTTGCTGCTGCTGCAAAAAACATTAAGGTCTAAATATTAGATGAAATAATAATAATCATTTCTACCCTGATGCAATAGCGCTTTATATTATATGCCCACGTGGGGATCGTAATTTGGCCTATTTTGTAAAGCTAACAAACAACTGGATATTTTGATATTAAAGAAGCTAATCAAGATAAAGATAACATATACAATTGATTTTTAAATACGCTGTTAAACTCTATACATTATATATATATATATATATATATATATATATATATATATATATATATATATATATATATATATATATATATATATATATATATATATATATATAATGCAATTGCAAAAGCTATTATAATTAAATTAAATTACTAACTTAGAATGACTATCAAACCGTCAACAACAGAAACCAAATATATATTTGCGCAAACAGGTTATTTAATATTGTGATGTATGCAGCGAATTGCCTGTGTCCTCTTCTTTAAGCTACATTTCGCCTCTATGTTATTTTACACACATACAAGTTCTGTTTCATCAGAAATACCTCTGTCAAAAAAAAATAGTTTTAGATTTTATAATCAGGTTAAGCATGCATGCTGAGTACTATTTTTAAATTTTCGGGTTTTACCTAAAATGCGATTGGCATATCATCACATAAGTCTATTTTACATACAAGCTCTGCCTTATCAGAAATACGCCCTGTCAAAAAGGAACTTAGATTTATAAACAGGGCCCTAGGGAAGACATTAGAGCGCGGTTACAGAAACAAGTAGCGTACACTACACATAAACCTGTAGTGAGAAATTTACTCGAAACAGGTACAGTGTGGGTAACATTTCTTTTTGAGTTATGACAGGCGGGGTCTTTGCGATATGAGAACTCTTAAGTAAATATAATGACTGGTATAATTATATACTGACGGTTATCGATGTATTTAGCAAGATGGCGTGACACGAGCTCTGAAGCTGAAAAACTACATGTTGTATAATCGACGTATTTTCGATTATTTTTCAAAGATGCGAAAGATACCGCAAAGTATAAAGACGGATAAGGGCAAGGACTTTATTGCGATAAGCGTCCAGCAATACTTTAACAAACATCAAATCTAATCATATTGGCAAAATTTAGGGCTGCGATGCTTTCATATAGGTAAGAATCGCACTAACAGGGTTACAGTTAATGCGAAAGACAGCGACACTAACGGGGTTACAGTTAATGCGAAAGACAGTACCTTTACATATTATCTCTTTCAAGGCTTTATTTTTCGGTAAAACCTACGATAGATCGTTTAGGTAACTGACCCAGGAACACATTATCCGATAATTTGGCTGTATGCCCACAGGTATAGTTAGCACTTTTACTTCGGTCCTTGTAACAAAGTATTTTGCTGAGATTCTTTCTAAGGTTCTGGAGCGTAATTAGAATCAAGGGATTGATTAGCATACGTCTCACCAGTAAACTAGTGTCCATAATCCGCGTCTTGTAATTTGAACCGTGTGCCGCCATTAGACTAAAGGTATCCCTTGATCGTACAAATTTAACCTTTAACTCAACACCACTTATGAGAAACTATTCCTGATTAAATAAATCCTAGTGCACGTGACCAATCATCTCAATATGTTTGCTGGTCGCTGCAAGTACTTGACGTTTCGAGAAACCGTTATTTGCATGTCTCATATAGGTAAAATTTCGCGACGCGACGCTTTCGGCGAAGTGTGAGTGTGTTTCGGCGATCTCCACTCCAACTCTCCCCGAACATAACCGAGATTGTAAGGCAGGTGTAGAGCGTCGCGACTTGTTCTCGGGTCTAACGCTAACTTGTAAGACAGGTGTAGGGTTGCGCAACTTACTCTCGGGGCTTTTCCCCTTGTCGAGGACCCATTGGCGGAAAATTTGAATTTGTATTTAAGTCTCTGCAGGTTATGGCTGGAAATATGGATTTATATTCTAATGAGAGATGTAATGCTAACTTGTAATACAGACATAGGGCTTAGCAACTTACTCTCAGGCCCATGCCCCTCGATCAAAAATTTGAATTTGTCTGTGTTACCATCTATAACGGAAAATTTGAACTTGTATTATAATAAGGGGGCCTAATGCTAACTTATAATGCAAACATAGGGCTTTGAAACTTGTTTTCGGGTCTTAGCCCATCGTTCCTTGGTGGGAAATTTGAATTTTTCTAGCCATCTAGTTGTGTATGGACTGATGTATATTTTCTGTAATAAAGGTGGCGCCACCTAGCGTTATATTTCTAGAGCTAATTAGGGTTTCGTTTGTGGCACCATCTAGTGATATATTTTTAAACTAGCGAATGTTTTCTGTAATAGAAACGGCGGCGCCTAGCGGTATATTTCTAAAACTAGTTAGGGTTGTTTGTGGTGCCATCTGGTGGTGTAAAGACTAATGAATGTTGTCTATAATAGGGGTTGATCGTGTTCGTCTCTCCCTCGTCTCTATCGTCTCTTCCTCAAACATACAAATCAATTAATTAAATCAAATTAATCAAATTAACTAAACAGATCAATCCCAAACAAATCACGTTCGATCGATCAAATCAAATAATCAGATCAATTTCAATCGATCAATCAATCAACCAAATCAATCTCAATCAATCAAATCATAACTTATAGCCGGCGAAAACTAGGTTACAGCACAAAAATGCTGATTAGGCTAACTTACACTTTGCTAAAACCAACCAACCACAATTCAAAAATACCAAACTGATTTAACTTAATCGTACAAAATCAGCTCTCAATTCAAAAAATAGCAGTATGATTTGACTTACAGAATGCAAAAGAAAGCCAATCTCACACTTATTGTAGTTACCCATCTAACCGCCCTTTCGCATTATTTGCAGCATTGTTAGTGCAGGTTCAAGCACCGTTAGGAAAAACAAGTTTATTAACAAAAATTGAAGGAAAGTTTAGCGTTTGAAAATATATTATTATTATAAACAACAATACATCATTGATTTAACCACATCCTTCATGGGTCTTCTTCTTCTTTTTGAACTGTGATTCGTCGCTTTCATCATCATAGTTTTGAAACTCGCCTTTCTTCTCGCTCTTCTTCCTGTTCTGTGAATCATCACCATCACCATGGATGTGAGATACATCCAGCTCATCCACGCCATCGTTTCCATCATCATCTTGAATGATAATATTGTTGTGTTGTAAACATGCCCCTAAGGAACATATTAGAGTGTGATTAGGTCAATACTCGCACGCGAGTATTGAATAAATTTGTTTTTCCTAACGGTGTTTGAACCTGCACCTAAATCTGAGTGTCAGATTGGCTTACTTTTGCACTCTGCAAGTTAAATCACACTGCTACTTTTTAAATTGAGAGCTGATTTTGTATGATTAAGTTAAATCAGTTTGGTATTTTTGAATTGTGGTTGGTTGGCTTTAGCAAAGTGTAAGTAGCCTAAACAGTATTTTTGAGCTGTAAGCTTTTTTTCGCCGGCTATAAGTTATGGTTTGATTGATTGAGATTGATTTGGTTGATTGATTGATTGAGATTGATCTGATTGTTTGATTTGATCGATCGAGCGTGATTTGTTTGGGATTGATCTGCTTAATTGAACTATTACAGAAAACATTCCTTAGTCTTTACACCACTAAATGGCACCACAAACAACCCTAACTAGTCCTAGAAATATACCGCTAGGCGCCGCCGTCTCTGTTACAGAAAACATTCGCTAGTTTAAAAATATATCACTAGATGATGCCACAAACAAAACAATAATTAGCTCTAGAAATATAACGCTAGGTGGCGCCACCTTTATTACAGAAAATATACATCAGTCCATACACAACTAGATGGCTACACAAATTCAAATTTCGCAAAAAGGGGGCCATGACAGGAGGGCGCAGACCTAACACAAGTTCCTATATTTGTCTTATAAGTTATCATTAGGACTCCTTATTAGAATACTATTTCCATCCAGACATGGGAGCGTGTGAAGGCCTGAAAACAAGTTGCGAAGCCCTATGTCTGTCTTATAAGTTAGCAATAGGCCTCTTATTAAAATGTAGGTTCAAATTTCTCGCAGTAAGTAATCAGAATGTAAACACTTAAATACAAATTCAAATTTCCCACCAAGGTACCAGGGGCTAAGACCTGAAAATAGTTGCGAAGCCCTATAAGTTAACATTAGCATCACTTATTATAATACAAGTTCAAATTTTCCCTCATGGATGGAACCGCAAACAAATTCCAGTTTTTGATCGAGAGGCATGGGTCTGAGAATAAGTTGATAAGCCTTACATCTGTATTACAAGTTAGCATTACACCCCTTATTACAATACAAATTCATATTTCCAGCCATAGCCTGCAGAGACTTAAATAAAAATTTAAATTTTTCGACAGTGGGTCCTCGACAAGGGGCAAACCTCGAATGCAAGTTACGCAACCTTACACCTGTCTTACAAGTTAGCATTACACCCCTAAGTATAATGCAAATTCAAATTTTCCGCCAAGGGTACCGCGACAATACACGAAGGCCCACGAACAAGTTGCGACACCCTACACTTGTTTTACAATCTCGGTTATGTTCGGTGAGAGTTGGAGTGGGGATCGCCGAAACAGCTTTCGCCAAAAGCCTCGCGCGTGAGACTTTACCTATATAAGACATGCAAATAACGGTTTCTCAAAACGTCAAATACTTGCAGCGACCAGCAAACAGATTGAGATGATTGGTCACGTGCACTAGGATTTATTTAAACAGGAAACGTTTCTCATAAGTGGTGTTGAGTTAAAGGTTAAATTTGTACGATCAAGAGATCCCTTTAGTATAATAGCGGCACACGGTTCAAATTACAAGACGCGGATTGTGGACACTAGTTTACAGGTGAGACGTATGCGAATCAATACCACCATTCTAATTACGCGCTAAAACCTTAGAAACAACCTCAGCAAAATACTTTGTTACAAGGATCGAAGTAAAAGTGCTAACTATACCTGTATACCTGTGGGCATACGGCGAAAATCATCGGATAATGTCTTCCTGAGTCAGTTATCTAAACGATCTATCGTAGGTTTTACCGCAAAATAAAGCCTTGGGAGAGATAATGTGTAAAGGTCTTTCGCATTAACTGTAACTCCGTTAGTGCGATTCTTACCTATACGAAAGCATCGCAGCCCTAAATTTTGTCTATATGCTCAAATTTGATGTTTGTTAAAGAACTGCTGGACACTTTTCGCAATAAAGTCCTTGCCATTATCCGTCCGTATACGTTATAATCGAAAATACGTCGATTATAGAACATGGAGTTTTTCAGCTTCAGAGCTCATGTCACGCCATCTTGCTAAACACATCGATAACCGTCAGTATATAATTATACCAGTCGTTATATTTACTTAGAGTTCTCATATCGCAAAGACTCGGCCTGTCATAACTCAAAAAGAAATGTTACCCACACTGTACCTGTTTCGAGTAAACTTCTCACTACAGGTTTGTGTATAGTGTACGCTACTTGTTTCTGTAACCGCGCGCTAATATCTTCCCTGGCGGCCTGTTTATAAATCTAAGTTCTTTTTTGACAGGGGGTATCTCTGCTAAGGCAGAGCTTGTATGTAAAATAGACTTATGCGATGGTATGCCAATCCCATTATCGGTAAAACCCGAAAATTTAAAAATAATACTCACCATCCATCCATGATTAACCTGATTATAAACCTAAAACCGTTTTTTTTTGACAGAAGTATTTCTGATGAGACATAACATAGAGGCGAAATCTAGCTTAAAGAAGAGCACACATGCAAATCGCTGGATACATCACAATATTAAATAACCTGTTTGCGCAAATATATATTTGCTTTTGGCTGTTGACGCTGTGATGGACATTCTAAGTTAGTTAGTAATTGAATTTAATTATAACAGCTTCGCAATTGCATTCCATCTCTATGTACGGTGTTCATTATTATTGTTTACGTCCAATTGCGAAATTGTACATTCCCTTTTCTATAACAACAAGTTAATCAACTGATTACGCAATACCCATCAACTATTTTATTATCATTATATATATATATATATATATATATATATATATAATTTATCAACGTATTTAAAAATCAATTGTATATGTTACCTTTATCTTGATTAGCTTCTTTAATATCAAACAAATAATCCAGTTGTTGGCTTTACAAAATAGACCAAAATGCGATCCCCACGTGGGCAAATAAAAAAAGCGCTATTGCATCAAGGTAGGCATGATTATTATTATTTCATATAATATTTACACCTTAATGTTTTTTTTGCAGCAGCAAATTTTTAAAACATTTGTAAACACATTAATTAACGCGATGTCGACGATTGATTGCCACTTTCCAATTAATATAAATGAAGTTGTATAACTGTTTAACAATAATAAACACATATTAAGAGGCACGCGAATAGATCCCTATTTTACTAGACTACGGCCCCTTATTAGGATACAACCCCCAGTGCACAAATAAATTAGGTAACAATCTGTAAATGGGATTAAAAAATGTAATAATAATTGTGCAGCCTCCTTTGATAAAAAACGGATGTTAATCCATAACAGATTAAATCTTTTTATTCTCAGGTGAAAAAAAATACGCCTCCCACGTAGGCGTGAAAAGAAAATGCCGCGCAAGTGCCTCACAGTTCGGGGGCTTTTGTGACGTCAAAAAAATGGCTGCGCAAGTGCCTCACTACTAACTTCTAATACACGATAAAAAAATCACATTGTATATAGTATTTTTCAATTAGGATTCCAGTTTTCGGACTAGCGCTTTCTGTTTGTAAACACACACCTTTTGTCTTTTATCTCTGTTTAAATTGTGGTTGTACTTCTAAACAACAGAAACGTACGATTTACGGCGATAGATGAATTGCTTCAAGCAGACAATAAGCATTAAAATATTCTACTAATAACCGCAATGTGGCAGAAAGAGACATTACTTTATGTTGGAACCAAAACTACAACTACTTTCGAGTGCCAGCGATTCTCAAAACAAATGTGTATTTCAAATTATCATTTATTAAAGAATCAATTATATAAAACTGTTTTAGAACCTCTGACTAACAAGTAATTTTTAGTTCATACAGCAATTCAATGAACCGCACTAATCCGAAAATGGGAATCTCGGTTGAAAAATACTATATATACAGTATATTTTTGTTCCATTCCTATTTACCACCCGAGAGATTACCAACGACTTTGGTACAGTAATATAAACACAGTTTTTGCACCATTTTTCCTTAGTTACGATCTTTGTAAGAGAACTACTTTGAAAACACCTTATCACTAGAGACCGGATTGTAGGTCACTAAAAAAAAGGATAATTTTTACCTACGTAAGAAAGACATTATTAAGAATATACCTTAAACGAGATTAATGCTATATTTTTTTTCATAATTGTGGTCCTGAATAGGCCAAGTTTAGCTTTCCGTGCTAAAGCATTCAGAAGAGATGACTATGAACGGCTACTTTAAATTTTTTCTTATCATATGTGAGAGCACCGTCCGGAGCATTTAAAGCAATGTGGAAGGATGTGGATTGACCACGGCCGGTACGACAAATACAGATTTGTTCTGCATATTGATGATGCAAATTATACTTAGCAAATATGGTATTAAAGAATGTAATTCAGCACCGTAATTGCTACTGTAATACCAACAATACAAAAAAGAACAAAACGATTCTTCTATACTCAAGGGACTGTATGTCAGAAGTTCAGTACAGATAATTTATAAGCCTAATCGCTTTCTTTGAAGTTGAATTTGGGCCTTATACAGCAGAAAGAGTTGTCGGGAGGTAAAGTCGTGTTTAGATCTGCATAAAAGGCCAATTTTATAAGCGCCTGGATCTAGCTTAGAGAAAATGCTCAACCCATGACAGATTTGAGGATAGTCATTCCCAATATAGTGATAGGGTCTGAAAACTTAAGGTCTGAGCCATTCGTACTTACAACGGGAAATGATGGATCTCTTCCGGTGGACACAAGGCAACACTGAGTTTTATTAGTATTAAATTTAACTAGATCATTACCCATTGAAGGATTCGTTGAATGTCACCGTTAATAGAAATTCCCATTTTGGCTTTAACATAGTGATTGGAGATAGAAGGTTTATTACTTTATTATTATATGTATATATATATATATATGTATATATACATACATATATATATATATATATATGTGTGTGTGTGTACGTATAAGGGCCCCACCACTTTTAATCGTATGACGTCACAATTAAATTGGGCGGGGTGGGCGTGGCCACGCCCCTTTCCGCACGTGGCCGGCCCACTTTCAGCGGATTGGTCCATACTGCTCCAGGGTACACGTTATGATTAAGGGCCTAATAGTAGGCCACGCCCCCTAGTTTCTGATTGGTACTTAGACTCGGCCCATCCTCCAAGCTCTGTGCCCTGGTTGGAGGCATAAGGCATTGTTTTCTGGTTTGTTGGTTTTGTTTTTTGTTTATGGCGTCATCTAGTGGTATATTTTTAAAACTAATGAATGTTTTCCGTAATATAGGTTGATCGTAGCTCAGTAGTATATTTTTAAAAATGGATGTAGGTCCCTGTGACCGTTATGGCGAGAAAACTCGAAATTTTAAAATTGTTCTAATAATGGGGGCCCAAATCCACCTCGTAAGATAGCTGTAGGGCTCCGGAACTTGCCCTCGGGGCTTCGCCCCTGCTCGGGCCCTTTGTTTACTATAGCGGGAAAACTAGAAATTTAAAGTAGTATTCTAATAAGGCTGTAAGTAACCTGAATCCTTTACCAAAAATATTTAATTAATTATTTGAAAATTAAACAATTTTAATTAGATTGCAGAAATCCTAAATAATGAATCTTTATCCCCTCCGACGTTATTCCGAAAATATTAAGAATTTTTCTGTGTCAAACTCCCCGACAGTCCCACTACTTGCACAACAACCAATCTCTGAATTAGCGTCACAACCAGAAGCCTTTTTCGCCTTTCGCGAATTTCAATACAACTGCGAGTCGCGCTACAGGCACTCTCATTATTATGCCTATCCTTCAGGCGTTTACTCAACTCCATCCGCCTTAGAATATTCCTATACACTCGGGACTGCTGTTACTTGTATCCGTAGTCACCTACATGTAAGTCTTATTTTAGAACCCTACAGCTACATTCGGGGGCAATGCCACACCGGGTGTTTATTCCCGACGTAGTTTTGCACAGTCGGACAGAAAGGCTGCTTGCCTAAATTCTGCGATCCCAGGGTATCGATTAAACAGCGCAACGGGCTGACAGTCCAGAATCTATTAATCGATACTCAGTATTAATTATACACCAATTCACACAAACAGGCCGTCCCAGGCCACTTGGACAACGTGCAGGGTATCCACTAGTTGGAAGTGACACGATTAGGCCAACAGTTTCGTCGCATAGTTCCCGTAAATTGCGATAGCTTTCGCACATATGTAAAACGACTGATTACCAAACTTTCATCACACTTAACGTAATTACTAGTTCTTAAAAATTCAATTCTTATCTGAAGTCCTGAACCTGCATCCTACCTAGATCGCACTCAGATTTAAAGAATAAATCCTGTATTAAACATTCTGTAATAAGAAAACTTGTAAAACATTCAGTTATGCTGCCCGTCTGTATAAATAAATGCTCCTGTAAACGGAACATTTACGAAGGTTTTAATATTTTACACCGCCCCCAAGTCAGAGAACCACCAAGTAGCACCACTACACTATCCCTATCTAAACCAGGCGCGAAAGGCAAATAAATATCCAATATGAGCATATCCAACATTAAAATTCCCGTCTGTAAATAATTATAAATACGGTTGCACCCTCTACACCACGATTTCCATTGTTAATTGTATCTTAAGAAAGATAACAAGGCCAGAGAAAGCACCACAAACTTCTTGCATTAAAATATCTACTAGTTACGAAAAATAATTAGAAAATATTTTAATTACACGTAATTAGTGTCCAATACTAATTAAGAAGGCATTCGTTAATGAAACCCTGTAAATATATCATTTAGGTACGAGTAAAATTTCTATCAGAAAAATAGACTTAAAAATTGTGTAAATACAACCCGAGAATATCACTTTAAACGTATTGATTTTCTTAACGACCTAGAGAACAGGTACTAAAACCATTCACCTCTGTCTTATCTGTTTAAAAATATTTTTAACACAATATAACGGTACGATAACTGTATAAAACCAAGTGCCCTCTTCGTTCTCTACTAACTAGGAACGTACTCAATATATTCCCGTATTTTATTTAATTTTCTTTTTTCTTTCTTTACTCTTTTTATATAGGAAATTAAGATTATTTTTAACTTTCTTGTAAATTGGACGTTAATATTACTTTCGCAGCAACCTACCGAGAACACCAAGACGTCCGCTGTTCCCTGATCCACCCCGTCAAGCCGCCACCCGTCGAAGAAGAAGATCAATCCAATCCCATGGACAACCATTGGTGGATGTTTTATTTTGAGTAGCTTTATTTGTTAGCATTTAATCACATGTAAATATATGAAATGCGTAAATTAATTTTAAGTAGAGATTATATCTATATAGGACAATATAACTATCAAACCCTTTTAGTGTTTATTGACCAGAGTGAAAAATCTAGTAGCAAGCGATCAGCCCTATTTAGGGAACCGCCCCTTTAATCTTCGACTTGAGTTAGAACCACGGTAAATAAATTAAAATTAGACGTAAGCAAAAAAGGCCCTTACAACAGGGGCCCTAATATTATCTCGTAAAATAGTGCACAAATATTTGCTAGTTCATGTGATCTCATTCAAATGATTTCTGAACCCACAAGAGTCCCTGCCAACCCTAATAATACTCCACATGTTCTAGATCCCTTTCTTACATAAAAAGCACTAGTAACTTCTACTGTCCTCAATTCCTCTGTTGTTCGCAACACCGATAGAACCTTGTGGTGTTCTAAGTCAGCTAAATGGAGTAATTTACAGGATTTCTTTCCCATTTTTCCATGGCGTGTATATTGTTTTAAGTCGTCCTCACCTTCGGATATTGCTCTTTCAGTATCTGGAGTCATCCTCATTGGCGTGGAGTTATACATTTCCAAGGAACAAAATCTTACAGGTCATTCTCGTTCTCTTCAGACTACGTTGGCGCTACCACAAAAATACTACTCTACTTTGGGTAATCGTAAATTCTTGTCTTTAGCTAAAGCCACCAACAAAGCTTTGGTACATCTTCATTGCCCCCTATGACATCCTTTGCTAGTTCTGTTGATAAATCCAACCGTTTTGTGGATTTACTTGCATCAAACTGGTGTCTTAATGATTCTGGAAAAGATGTGCTGCTAGTGAACACTTCTTCATACCCTATGAAACCAATTCATTTTGAGTACAAGCTGTTAGAATCGATAGTCAGTGTGCTTGATCTTAATAAGACGACTGGCTCAAACGGTATTCGTGCTACAGTCTTAAAGAAATATTTCTCAAACTAGTACCGGTTTTTTCTAAGCTTTATTCAATCTCCATGTCTTCTGGGAAACCTCGTTCATTATGGAAGTTAGAAAATGTTCAACCCATTCCCAAAAAGGCGGTAATACTGATCCCTCCAATATCGACCAATTCCCAACACTTACAGTTTGTCTACAATCATGGCAAAAGCCATCAATCAGCAACTGCTCTCTTTCCGTGAAGTAGCAAATTCCTTAGTGACCACAATATGGTTTTAGGCAGAATCGTTCAGTAGGTAGTCTTCTGTCATGTGTGACCCAACTTTGGAACAATACATTAGAACAATTTCGTGAAACAGTTGTAGTCGCTTTAGATATGTCAAAAACATTTGACAAAGTTTGGCATGTCTTCGTTTGGGGTAAACGATATGCTCACCAACCGGGTCCATTGCTTTTCAGACGGCAACACCTTTCATTGTAGTTCATCTTAGTCTACTCATAATGGTAATCCACCTTCATTCTCAAATCAAGCTCGTAAAGCTGAAATGGCAATTTCAATCAACAAATACATTCAATGTATCCTTAAAAAGGGATATAATAATCTAGTTAAATTTAATGCTAATAAAACTCAGTGCTGCCTTGTGTCCGCCAAATAAGGTAGATTATTTTCTTTTGTAAGTATGGATGGCTTAGATCTTAAGTTTTCAGGGTGCTTTAGCATGGTAGGTCAAGTTTAGCCTGTTCAGAACTACAATTATTTAAAAAACACGCAGATTTGGTTATAGAAAGTTACGCAATCGACATTTTTTTACTATCGCTAAATCGACTTACTACATTGTTTTACAACGTTGTACAGTTTTGCCAAGATCGGTTATGATGTCTGTGAGAGTGTGAGTATGTGTGGATGTGTGTGTATGAGTAGGTGTGGATGTGGGTGTGGGTGGATGGTGGGTGTAGATCTGAATGTAGGGGCGGAGAAGGGTGTGGGTGGGGTCGGTGTGGTTGTGGAGGTGGGTATAAATGTAGGTGCGTGTGCGTGATCGTGGGCGTGTTCGTGTGCGTGTTGGAGGATGTATCTGAGTATCCATGATAACTCTAAAACAATGAAACGTACGTGCTTAAAATTTCATGTTTAAGCTTTTTTTCATTTCTCTTACGGCTGCATATATTTTGGAGGAAATCTAAATAATTTGAAACAAATTAGTAACGTTTTATGACATTTCTGATGACGCGTAATTTGGCGCCAAAAAAGTTTCTAAGGTGGAGTTTAAGTGTCTGAATAACGATCAACTCATAAACTTGTAACATTTGAGTACAGCCTAAGTAATTATTGAATTATTGAATACTACTAAATTAATCGAAATTCCATTTGGCAGGTCAATTATTTAAACGTTTCTTTTCGGGTTCTCAAAAGTAGTCACAACACATTGCACCAACTGGAATTTTCTGATGTTTGGCTTACGGTGGATTTTTCGCTTCCAATGTCCTACATGGCAAAAAAATAATCTAAAAGGTCTCTGGTTATGTTTGGCCGCTCCAGAAATTGTTCTTCATATGCGTATTTCCATTAGTTTCAAAATAGAGTTCAATCACATCTAAATTTTCTTCATTAGAATAATTAAGAGCCATACTAAGTACTTTAAAAAATCTTTAAGACAAAAACAAATAAATTGCGCAATTTTATGACCACTCAGCGGCATTCTTTTATTTCGTGATGGCGGCCACGGGTAATCAAAGCCTATTATGAAAAAAACAATAATTTGAAATTTTAAAGCTTAAGGAAACTATTAACCTGAACTTGTAGAGCTTCTTCAAAAAATGCAAAAATTCAATGTGGCGTCGTTAAGTAAATAAAAGGTTTATGTAAATAACTTGGAAAACAAATGAAGCTAGAAAATTAAAGCCCTCTTACAAAAGTGCCCTAATAATGTATCACTCACAACCATAATATTACGCATTTGCAAGCTGCCAGCAAAGGTTAAAAATGCACTATTTTGGATATTTACCACTATTCCAAAAAGCACAAAAGGTAATTCAAATCTTGAGGCGGATTTAAATTTGTTATAAAGTTCTCTAAAACTTTCCTAATTTAAACAACCCTGTAGATAAAACAGTCTCCTAGAGAGCAACACATGCAAGCCAAATTTGGGTCTAGTGTATGTGTATAGTTTAAAGAATAGTGTTACTATCTGCCAACCCGTAGTTATTCTAAAAAAGATATTTCATTTTTTTTTATTTTCCACTTTGTGGGTTGGAAGGTCGTGTGTTGTTTCACACCAGACATATATTTTTTTGTAAATCATTAACGGCCAACTTTTATACAGAGTGGACCAAAATTCTCGAAACGCCCAATTATCTCGTAAATTGCTAGTCCGAATTGTATAAAATTTGGGATAAGCTTATTTTGGGATACGGAGATACCAGATTTGACATTTGCAATGTTGTCAGATTTACCGTTTCTCTGATATTATTAGTCGCTTTGGCTTTTTAAATACATCCCCCTGTACATGCAGACATTATTAGAATCTCCTCTTCAATACGACTTCAACCATATGTAACACTTATAATTTTATGTAGTCTACAAGGTCTTAAATATATAAAACAGAAGTCTGGCAACGCCTAATTGTCTCAATAACTTTTTTTAATACAAACTATTTTCAACTACATTAAAACGTAACAATTGAAAGATTTTTAACATAATGATTACTTAATCAAGTGTTCAAAATCGATGGTAGAATGCGTCTACCACATTTCTCCATGATTCATCGATAATTCGTTGTCTTAGCTCTGCAAGACTTGGTTTAGTTTTGTAAACTGAATTTTTCAAGTATCCCCAATAAGATAATCTTTAGGATTGAAATCAGGCGAACACGGAGGCCAATCCAGCGTCCTGGAAATATCTCATCTAAATAACGCCGAACATTTACACCAAAAAGAGCTGGAGCTCCGCCTTGCTGAAACCAAACAAGTTTCTCACTGTAGGTACAATTTAATTTCTAAGTAGCATTCCGCACTTATCTGACGTTAAATTTCGTTCGATAAAGAACGACCCAATTAACTGAGTACCCACTATACCTGACCATACATTTAATTTTTGTGGTCTTTGAGTATAGTTTTCACGCATCCAGTGTGGATTTACGTCACTCCAGCACCTTAAATTATGTCGATTTACACTCTCACACAGTGTAAAGGATGCCTCGCCGGAAAAACATATGTTAAGTTAACGAAATTTCCCTCGTTTTCAATTTTATCCAACATTACCTCAGTAAACTCAAATCTACGGTCGAAGTCATCTTCACGTAATTCTTGCAATAAATGAATTTTGTATGGTTGAAATTTATTCTTATGTGATACACGTAAGACTGAAGAAAGACCTATATCATGTAATTGTGCAACCCTGCGTGAGGTTGTATGTGGATCTTTAACGAAACTCTGCATTATATCTAAAAAGTTGTTGTCATTTATTAAGTGTTTTTGATCCACCTGATCTATCTTTTACTTCAGAGTCCTCAAAGCGTTTTACAGTTTTTTGTACCGTCGCGTCGCCTTATAGATAGGAGAACCATTTGGAAAGTATCGTTGAACAAGTTGGCTACTTCACTATAAGATCTTTTTCTGTCGCCGTACCCTCTCATCATTAGAATAATAATTCGTTCTTTTTCATTAACAGCCATTTTAGAGAAACAATTTACTTTGCAGAACTTTTCGAACCACATCAATCTACTGTCAGTTTTATTTAATAATGTAAATGGTGAACAATGTCAAAATCGCTGCATTCTATTGTATTTAAACATTTACATTACCTCAAATCTACATATTCTGCACTGTTTGATGTATTTAAGACCTTATAGACTATATAAAATAATGTGTTACATATGGTTGTATGGTCGTATTGAAGAGGAGATTCCAATAATGTCTACATATACAGGATGATGTATTAAAAAAACCAAAGTGACTAATAATATCAGAGAAACGGCGAATTTGGAAACATTTCAAATGTCAAATCTGGAATCTCCGTATCCCCAAATAGGCTTATCCCAAATTTTGTATAATTCGGACTAGCAGTTCACGAGATAATTGGGCGTTTCCAGACTTTTGGTCCACTCTGTATACTAAACTAAGTAAGTTGTAAAGTAGAGCAAATGTTTTAATTTTTAATATAATGCATTAAAATATCTTACCATCAAATCAATGGCACTTTCACTAAATTTAGGTGGAAACCCAAAAAAAAAGCTTCCTAACAACACCACTTTCATCAGGAAGTGAAAAAAATGGATGCTTTGAAATTAGACGATGTAGTCGTGCGCGAAAGGATTTGCGCAAAGAATTAAGTCAACGATGACGCGTTGCGCGAATAAAATGATCAGAAGAAAATTTAAAGTGGGAGTATAAACCATTAAGAAATATATACCCTTAAGAAGATATGCACTTAAGTTACACCAAAATGCAAATCAAGTTGCCTACCACATATCTATAATGCAAAAATAATTAAAATTTTTCTTATATTTACAACAGAACGAATGAAAGACCTTAAATTAAGGTATATTTTAATACAACTCAAAAAGGGTTGTTACAAAATTAATATAAATATAGAACCAGGTATGTATTGTGTATAATGTAAAAGTGTGTAAATGATTAAGTTTTACATTATCAAGATGAATCTGCTAAATTTTAAGTAAGGAAGTTGGAAAGGATACGAGGTGTATCAAGCATCAAATTAGTGTTTTCACAGCTTAAATGATTAAAAGGTTATCAGAGTTTATAGGTTTTATTTTATAAAAAAAATGTATTACTCTACGAAAACGTTGAAAGCCATCCTTTCTGATTAAAGTAGTAATTTGGAACAATTTCTATTTTCTAAGCAACGAAAAAGCAACAAACATATGCCATATTATTTTAACAATGCTGCTTGTTAGTTGACAAGTAAAATTTGTAATTGTCTGTAAAAAATTTAATCTAAAGGTAATTTATAAAATGTTACATACTTAAAAAAAGAACGAAAGTATGAACACTGCAAAGAAATTAATACTTAAGTAAAAGATAGAGATGGGACATCTCGAATGAAAAATAATCGATCATTCGATTGTACCGATATTTCAAATGGTTATGGAAAGATCATTCGAATGGTTTGTTGTCGAAAACGGCACTCACGCATCATTGCATTCATTCGTTCCTCTTTACTCTCGCTTCCAGGATCCAGTCATCAGATCGAATTATTATTACACTGCACTAAATGTTTTAATACCATACGGCGACTCATTTCAATTTTCGAAATCGACTTGTTACACGATTGATTTGACTTCAGTGAAACTAAACTTAAACTTAACAGAATTTAAAATGGAAAAATAAGGGAGAAAAAAAATTGCAACCACCTTGACAAGACAGTTTTATTAGGTTATCATAGTAATAATTATTTATGTATGGCTTTACCGCCGTCGACTCCTTTGGCGGTATCCGCACATGCAGCGGGGTAAGCGATTAGGTTATCCCAGACGTAATACATCTGTAGTGATCGTTAGCTAAATAAAGTACTCTCATACCAAACATTAAACAAAGCAGCTGTGCTACGGCAGATTCCATTGTTTCAGCAAAAAATATTTCATTAACCTCTCCTACGAATTAACAGGTTACATTAAAGAGGAGCTGCATCTTATAGGTACAATTCAACGTTTCGAAGATATACTATGTCCCCTTTGTCAAGAATGATATAAATATTTATATCATTCTTGACAAAGGGGATATAGTACATCCTCGAAACGTTGAATTGTACTAATAATTTAACTATTAATACACGAGATTTGATTAATCTATTAATACTAAATCAAATCATCCAAGCGAGAGTTTCACTACCACATTAGAATGGTATTAATCTCAATAATAAAAAAAAAAGAAAAGAGGAATTTAAATAGTCGAAAGTTCACCAAAAAATGTGTGACAATACTGAACTAATAAGTAGATAACCACAAATCTTATAAATTCTAAGCTCCAACAGGAGTGAAAATTAATTGAAATAGTCTGACGAGAAGGTAGAATGCTTGGCTAACTGTAGTGGTATTACTTACCGGCGCAGCAGACAAGATCAGTAGAAATTTGCAGATGATCGTAGATAGAAATTGTACATGACGTTGAAGTGTCACCTGTTTTAATTAAAATTCAATATGTTTGTATTCATCCTTAAAACTACAATTAACTAATACTCACTCGTATTTACAGCATAGGTCTGAGCCAGAACAATCTAGAAAGTTTCACATCTGAAACGATCAACGAAAGCTGTCACCTCGAAATTGGGAATCAAGTCTGCTAAGAATAATTTGAGATTAGGGATCTCCGAATCCAGTAGCATTATAAAGGTGAGGTAGCTTTATTATTGTTTAATGAAATGTTTGTTTCAGATTTTACAGTTCTACTGCACTTTTTATTTTAAATTTAACTAAGTCTTTCTACTTTATTAAAACGGGTATTTGTATCTGACAACATTTGACCAATTCAAAAATAAAATTAACAATGTTAGATATAAACTCAGAATATTAATGAGGAATAAAAGCAGTTTTACTGTCCTATTGTAAGTTGAATATCATTTTCTCGTTTTCTATAAATTAATAAAGTTATTTTAACATCCCAATAAATTTGTGAAGCTATTATCATTTACTGAAGGCAATAACAGTAATTGTTATCACAACGTTTAAATTTATATAAAAGATAAATAAAGAATACCCGATTTAATACTCAATTATATTATGGTATATCAAAATCAATGTAAAACCCCTTTATAATATATTTATCCTAATTTACGTTGTGTTAGTATGATTAATTAGCGGAAAACAATGCATGACACAAAACAGCAATAAATTCGTACATGTATTTAGTTAGTGAAGTGTTAAATTGTAACTCATAATTGCAAATACTTGTCTTTTGGGTTTATAAATCTTGTATTTAAAAATAGATTACACAAAATGTATACGTTTTGATAACAATTACGGTTATTGTTGTCAGTCATAATGACATTTAAACAATAGTGAAAGTGTCAAATTTAAAAAACATGGAAACACAATAAGTCTGCTGTAGCAATGATTTTATTGTCATATCAATAAATAATTCGGTCTTTAATAGATTAAACGTTATTAAACAGAAAAATGCCACAATTAAAAAATAAATTTAGCAAAATTTAATTACACTATAATGTCAGTGCAAAGTTATAAAAAACTAATTGAAAAATGCTAAAAGCATTTACAACTACAAACTTGACATATCAATTAAATATCTAGCGAAATCATAACAGATGAATTCATTTTTCCGTTACTACTTAAGAACTGTAATTGTTACAATACATTGATAACAGAATGTATACGTTTAATCTAACTTTAATTTTGACTGTACGTATAAAATCATTGTAATGCTGTGATGGCTAAACGTATTTTGGTTGTGAATCCATTCACCATTTTTCAATTAAAGGTTTTAAAAATGTTTTTGCACCGATATAATGTGATAAAATTTTGTTAAATTTCGTTTTGCTTGTAGCATTTGTAATTAAGCCGTCGGTTCCATTTGTAAAAGGAAGCGATTTATTAACCAACATCATATTTAATTATTAATAAGCGTAAAATAATAAGTAAGGCATAATGTGCAAATACCGCTGTAATAGTTTGTTTAATACCGACCGTTATTGCATTAACACTTTGCATGAAATAAGTGTTATTTTAATTATATAAAATATAGCGCGTATTTATTAAATTTTTAACGCCGTGTGTCGTTAATTGAGAAACATTGGAAAATTAGTTGTCGGACCGAAGTAATAAACATTATGTGTTCTTAGTTACTATTCTTAATTTCCCTTCCGTCCGTACTAATTTTGATTACAAGCATGTATCCAAGACGACCGCATCGAAGCCTGAGGTTCCTCTTCGATGCAGCTACTCCGGGTCGTACATATGAAGCTATTGTATAAACCAACTAGAAGGCAGCTCTTGGATGAAAACCCGTTTCGTTTCTACTTTTAGTGGCGCTTGAGATCGGGAGGTATCAGGTGGATGGAACTCGATCCTACAGTTCAACCACCTGGAGCCGCTTACCAACATCGTCTTTTACAATATATCTGAAGCATTAGTTAGATACTTTCGGAAATAAATAATTTACATACAGACGTGCGCAATTTATTTGTTTAGCGATCGGGGTGTGCTCATCATTATTATATTAAAGTAGGTCAATGAATTGATTAATGAAAAAACCTTTGAGATAAGACTTTACCGTCGCAGTGTAAGTTATAGTTTGCGAGATGCAGCACTGCCTGATATTCCACATTTTTGAATTTGTTTATTTAGTCTTAAATATTTTAACACAGAAATAAAAATACATAAAAATAAGCCTCACTCATTCAAACGTCTAATCCACTAGGTGCTAACGCCACAAAGGAACACAGTTCTGTAAGGTCTAAAACGTAGGATAGGACCAGTAATACTGCAATTGTATGTATGCGAAGGACCACTGCGTAAGTTGCTAGTAACAAAGTAAGCGCCTTTCTCCTAAACTGATTCCTGATTTAGGCAAGGATGGACAATGTTTTCAGGGGACAGACAATGTGTTAAGGCGAGAATAGAATTCAGCTCCCGAAACGTACCATCATAAACATACACAGAACGTAGAAAATGCCAAATTTAGACACATTAAGATGTATCGCGTTCTTTAAAGAATTACAAAGAGAACGTTGAGCTACTGGGATCACCACTATGTAAAGATCCAGCTTAACTTTACTAAAATTTTTGTAATTAATTATTTTTTAATTGCCCTACAGTAATCAAGATAGATAAAGTTGCATAAAATTAAAACCCATTACAAAAGATTGCGCGATATTGCATCATAAATAATTAATTTTAATCCCCTCCGATGTAGATATTAAAAAGCATAAAATATTCTTACGTCCGAGAACCCTCGGCCAATCACAGCCAGAGGACCTCTACATAGAAGTCGGATCCGCCCACCGCGAATTAGCTATAAAAACTGCGGCGCTACCGGAAGAAATTCTACTCATGCTACTCCAGACCACTCTCTGCGCGCTCCGCTACTCTGCTACTCTCGCGTCTCCAGTATCTAGAATCTAGAACCGAGATCCAGACCGCGCGCGTCTGCCGTAGTTAGTTTGACTGTGTACGTCGGCGACCTGTCGATTGCCACATCCGTTCATCCTGAACCGTCGTGTATCTTTAGTCACGTTACTTCGCCGCCGTCACCGGTAAATCAGCGTTATACAATCAAACTACTGGTTGAGATACGCTAAGGTTAACAGCACGTAGGTTTTATTGCACCACTTTTCTTAAACTTTACACCAGACACCTAGAGAAACGACGGGCTGCAGAGCTCGAAAGTTATCTCACCGTTCCGGTACACACACTAGAAGTCACGACAGGCTGTAAAGCCTGAATTCACCTTCTGCACACAAACCAGGACGTTGTTACTGCGGGCTAACGCCCTCTAGTCATCTTCCATTTACTCCAACGGAAAAAAGGGTACTCGCTCTAATTCTACCGCTCCCCAGGAGAACCCTTTATACAACAGTCGACGGGCTGGACCCAGAATCTTATAAAGGGCTCTCCATTAAACATATATTACACATACAATACACCGACCAGACCCTGAGGAAAATTAGCAATACAAACAAGCAACGCCTTAACCTGGAGATAGTCTCAATACCAGAAGCCGTATTCTTAGAAATCACCCGCGTGATCCCCCAGTTAAATAACGACAAACCCGTGGTGCGTTAACGTAATAAATTGCATCAAACGTACTGCGGCGTCTCGCAAATCGCATATAAATTTGTTAGATATTCTGCTAGTAATATTTCTTAATAAAAGAAATCCGGTAAGATAAACATTCCTGTATCGCGAGTACATTTTCACGCAACCGAAAAACTCTCCACTATTTCGTTCCCGAAGGCCTGACTAATTTACCAGCCTCAGAATAAGTTACGTGTAAATTATCTCATCTTAATCCCGAGAATAATCGTGTACTTAAGACACCTGCATTCCGTCGGAAATAATTCTCAGAATTGTTTAATTTAGTTCACGCAGTCCTAAAATGTCGTGTAAACTCGCCTCGGATTAATTCGTTTACAACAATTAATTATAAAAGCAATTTTTAATAATAACTCACGTAAAAGATCGTGATAAACTCCGTCTTCCCTGTATTTAATAGGTGGAATAAGTTTCGCTTATAAGAAAGTTATACGCGTTTAACAACAACAGACGTTTCTAATAATAAAGAATTAATGCGTCTTATTTCCGGGCATAATTAAATGTTAGATATTCATTAATGTAATACGTTCTCAATTAATTAAGAAATCCTGATACCATCCTGATTAGTTAGAGTAAATAATCAAACGCGTACGCACAATTTGCATTTAGAAACGTGTAAATATTAACCTGTCCTTTGTGAAGCATTCCAAGTACTGAATTCACATCCATTCAGTCTGAAAGCCAAATCACAAGAATAGTCATGCGCACCAAGGTTACCTTAAATTATTGATTTTCTCTTTGACCTGCTTACAAACACCAACGCGATCGTTGGCCCCTGTAATACGTAGAATATTACACAACGCCACCTGACAAATACCACGCCACCGTTTACAGGGCCGGCCTGAACGGCCGTAGTAAATCAAAATAAATCGTCATTATTAGGAGTTTTGGGTCACAACACACTAGCAATTGAACCACAACAATTTATATTTCCACAGAAACAGCTCAGGAGTCAATAATTAAGAACTACCGTCCACGGGGGACCAACTAAAACGGGCGCTACCAGGAAGGACATCCCGGGTAACCTGAGATAAGATTTTCTTGTTAATTTATTTCCTTTAGTTTAGTACCTGATTATTTAGTTTTATAGAAGAAATAGGTAATATACGTTTAAACATTTTTTGTTGTAATTATTCAAAGTGTACGGTGTTAAGCACCAAAATACGAACCACCCCCGTCTTGTTAAGACAAGACCCGATTTGAGCTAGACCGAGGTAAATTAAAATACACCATTTTAATTATTGTAAAGCAAAGTCATTTACAACCTTTAATTTAAACTCTCTAACGTACCAACGTTCAAAGCTACGTTATAAAAATTTGGAATTATGGTGTTTCGGGCAAGTTTCATTTTTTGGTCGCAATTTGAGAATTTGGATATTATGTGAGATGTATACAAAAAATTATACTTTTTGCTTTTCATTTATCTAAGAAGTGCTAATGTAGTCAGAAAAATTGAGATTACACTAATTATGGTGACCTTAACTTCTTAAGTGGCCAGGTTAAAGCCTCAAAGTTGCACCCCGAATAGTCCGCTTTTTGTCACATGCGAACATATACGTCATATCCATTACATGATCTAAGATACGTATGTATACGTTATGGCAATTGAAAAACAAGCTATTTTAAGGAAGTGTATATGTACGTCTAAGAATCATACCTAGCCAATCGTCGATAAAAAAAAAAAAAGTATGATTCAAGGTAACTAAAAGGAAATTCATCTATGACGTTGCACATGCTTTTACGTCAATATCAAAAAAAATCCACACCTCCAAATAAAATACAACTTTTATAATAATAATAATATTTATTAAACAGAAAAGAAACTAAAAATAAAAACCGCGCTTTTTTCTGTACAGGTGCTTCTATAGAACATTCGACAATACTGTGTATTCTCGCACGCGACTATATTCGGCATATTCCGTCACAGGCTCTGTGAATGAAATTTTAAAATCCGGGTATATACATCATAGCCGCTTAAGAGATTAAAAATATATAATTTGCTAAATAATAAACTATTTGATTATTTGATAAACCTCGCCCTTGCACAAGGCGGATCAGTTACTGAAGTTACCATACACTGCATTTTTTTAGCGGATTCATTTTTGATCCAATTGGACAATTGTAATCTATCGAAAATTGCTTTGAATTACGGATAGGTTGATTTACTCGTATCTTTGCAGGCGAATGATAAGCAGTTAATACCATTTTCTCTAGGGTTTCTAACCTTTCCTTTGAACACCAAACATTCGCGAATGATATCCAAAATAACTGATTTGGGGTATATTTTAGACCTGGCAATGAAGCTTCCTCACCATTACGTTTAACCCAAGACTCATATCCCATATACGAAATCTTAAGTCCACCATTATCAGCAATATTTTCTCCTTGAGTTCTATGACCGTTAATCTACACATTTTAACTACAGCAAATCAAAATTGTTTTTACTAAAATCTTACCGTTTTGTTAATATTCGACAGTGAGATATTTGAATATTGATCAATTATGCATTTAGTCTTATTTAGGAACGTCTCCTTAGTACTATTTGTCCACCAGTTTTTTAAATACCCATTTCCATCAATTTGTCCACCTTGATCATCAAAACCATGAGTAATCTCGTGCCCAATAATAAAGCCAATTCCACCATAGTTTAAATACTGAGGTCTGTCTTCGACAAAAAATACATCTTGAAGTATCCCCGCTGGTACTTCTAAATAAGGGAGGTTTGAGATAGTTGGAAAAGAAACAAATCCTACCAATTGAATTTTCCCTAAAGCTGTAGAAAGCGTTAACCATATAACTACGAGAGTGATGTTGCCATTCTGTTCTTTCAGCCACTTTTTTTAAATTCTCGGTTTGAATTTTTTTTGCAAATTTGAGATGATTGAAATGAAAACTCAAATAATCATCTGCGGGTTCTAACTATGAAAATATTAGTTTTTATGCAATTGGTGAGAGAAAGTATTGATACCTTAGCATAATAAAGTTCTATTGCTGTATTATTGAGCAATTCTAATGGATATGCAGTGTGATCGATCATGGCTCTCACTTTTTTAACTGCTGCATTCCGTGTACTAGTACCCATCCAATCCAAATTGTTTAAATTACTTACAAAAGCATGTTTTATACCAGCGATCATTTCAGATACACTGTTTTTCAATTTTTCATTAAAATACTTTTGGACATACAAAGCCGATGTTGCTACTTCCATTCTGCAAGTAGGAGTATAAAATGACTAAAATTTTTGGGTAATGCTTACGCATTTCTAACTGTAGCAACACATTCTTTCCAATTTGGTGTCAATTCTTGCAGACCATTTACGACTTTAGTTAATTGATGCGACACATGTTTAATTGTTTGTGGTTGCACGCTTGACAGACTAAGAACAAATCGGAAGAATAGGTAATTTGCTTGTACCCTACAATTGTAGATGAAGAGCTGTGAAGACGAAAATAATGGTTACCTACCTTTTAGAAGTTCGCTTGATTAAGCCTTCCATTTTTGGAATGAAGGTAGGAACGCCTACTGTTATTAATTCAGAATCTGTGATCGTGATATTTGGATGTTGAATAACGTTGTTGATAAAACTTATCCAGGGAAAATAAGGGAAAAGTCTTCGAAGATTCCGTACCTTCATTTTGTGATTAAGATCAGTGATATTGCGACGATCTTCACTATTTAACAGGATCTAAATGTAAACAGGTAAAATCATATTTTTTTTTAAATTGAAGAGTAGAGTGGTGAAAAAGAACGCACCGAAGATTAAAATTAATGTAGAAACAACAAAAACTGTCAAAATTAAATTTCTATTCTTTGGTGTAACAACAATTTTTTACGTATAAAAAATAAACATCTTGTTCTTAAAACATTAATAACATAAACATGAATTCTAAATATTTAAACAAGTTACAATGTTGAAATTTTACTCCATAGCTCGGTGGGACACAAATCCGAAACGTGTGGGGCAAAATTCTGAAATAGATGTACTTTTCACAATTTACTTGCAAAAGTCACAAATTAAATTCTGTATTATGAGTGTTTTGTAACAGTGGTTTCCTATTAGTGGAGTTGATCGGCATATTTCCACAGTTTATGCTTTTTGAGAGCGACGTTTCGGAAGCGGACTCTGCTTTCGTCATCAGGCTTAGTCCCGAGAAGGACTGTTTTCGCACTTGAATCGAATTCATATGTTATATATAATTTTTTCCCAAGCACTTGACTATTCTCCGATTCGAACTTGGTACCTTTCACTTACTAGTCTGACACCTTTGCCACGGAGCCACTGAGTAATCCAATATACATATATTTTAGAACATATATATATATATATATATATATATATATATATATATATAAACTTTCGTGGTTGCGCAGAAGTTTATTGCGCATGTTGCGCAGTAACTTCTTGCGCAGGTGTATTACGCTTAAGCTCTTCGAACATTATTGGAATCCATATGGGTTTCATTTCTACACTAGCTTGGCTTATTGGATTTTCTGCTAGTGCGATGTATGTGGGTTTTTTGACTATTCGACGAGTTATGTTCTCGTCCT
>JARFJB010002352.1:617500-635000 GCA_036346205.1 Vesta saturnalis | reverse complement strand
AGATATATATTGGATTACTCAGTGGCTCAGTGGTAAAGGTGTCAGACTAGTAAGTGAAAGGTACCAAGTTCGAGTCTTAGAGTAGTCAAGTGCTTGGGAAAAAATTATATATAACATATGAATTCGACTCAAGTGCGAAAACAGTCCTTCTCAGGACTAACCCTGATGACGCAAGCAGAGTCCGCTTCCGAAACGTCGCGCTCAAAAATCATAAACTGTGGAATTAGGCCGATCAACTCCACTAACAAATAAAATTGCTTATGTTGTTATAGACAGTGCATAATTCGTACGACCTTCTTCGACATGTATGGCACTGAATCCAATCCTCGGACGGAAAGCGATGTAAAAATTCCGAGCAACCAAGATAAGCATATACCTCAGAGCATTTCTTGCAATTTGTTTTTCGAGTTTCATTAGTGACAATCCTTTCCTTCTTAGCTGTTTGTTGGCATTGGTTGCTCGAAAATTAACGCTGTTCACCAACACCTTGAACGATTACAACCTGACATTTTGTTTCTATCTGAAACACAAGTCTCTTCTGAAAGCTCCGATTCACCCGACTTGTAATTTCCGCAATACAATCTTCACTCTAACTTTCGATACAAAAGAGTGTGTTCCTGTCTCAAGGACATCTCTTGCAAGAGGATTTCTTCTTTGGCAAATAAAAAATTTGACGTGATCTAGTTTAAACACTTTGGTCCTAATTTGTTGTTTGCAATATCTCTACGACGTGAATATTGTTTTAAGTCGTCCGATTGATAGATTCGTGCAGAATACGTTGATGCTAGAAATGCCTGAAAAAGTGTTATCACTAAAGCTAAAAAGTTTGAACAATAAAAATGCAATGAATCATCTACATCTCCTTTGGACAGTCGTAAATTTTTTTCTTTACCTAAAGCCATCAATAAACACGTTAGTCCATCATTTCCCCTATGACATCCTTTGACAGATCTGTAGGTGCTGATTCTGTAGACAAATCCAATCTTTTGACGAATACGTAGCATAGTTGAAGACTTCTTTTCAAAAGAAATTGGTCTTAACGCGGGCGTGCCACAGTGATCAGTTATAACGCCTACACTGTTTCTGCTTTACATAAATGTTCTTATTTTTTCAACAACTAACCCGGTCTATTGCTTTGCTGATGACAACACTCTTCATTGCAATTCAGCTTAGTCTACTCATAATGGTAATCCACCTTCTATCTCAAATCCAGACCGTAAAGCTGAAATCGCAATTTCAATCAATAAAGACATTCAACGTATCCTTGAATGGGGAAGTAATAATCTCGTTAAATTTAATGCTAATACAACTCAGTGTTGCCTTGTGTTCACCAAAAAGACCAATCATTTGGTATTGTAAGTATGAATGCCTCAGATCTTGAGTTTTCAGACGCTATTACAATGTTCCGAATGACTTTATCTTCAAATCTATCATGGGTTGACCATCTTCTGTCAGCTGCTCGTAAAATAGGATCTAAGCAGTACTTTACCTCCCGACAACTTTCCGCTCTAGAAGGCCTAAATTCGACGTCATCTAGAATATAATTCTCACCTCCTCAATGTGCTCTCAATATCGTTGACTGCTTTCAAAAAAGAGCGATTAGGCTTACAAATGACCCGTCGTTAACTTTTGACATACAGTTCCTTGAGCATGCAGGAACCGTTTCAGTGACCATTTTTTGCATTATCGATATTATAATGGACGTTGAGCTTGCTCTTTGATACGATCTTGGGCCGTGTTTGCTATGAATACTCAATTCGCTCATTCACATCAACAATGTGCAGTACTTGTCATACCAAACAGGCGCAATCCACATTCTTCTACACGGCTTTCAAACTCTAGAATGATCTCTCTAGTTCACTCATGGTGTGAAAAAATTTAAGGTAGCCGTTGATAGGCATTTCTTGGAAATTCAATATCCCCCTATCCATGCTCCTTGAGTGCTTTACCACGGTAGACCAAACTTAGGCTGTTTAGAACCACAATTATTAAGATCATTTTCCAGTTTGTCCTCGTATTTTTTGTTTTTTGACCTTCGAATCTCCTGGAAGAGGAAATATTTCTTTGAAATATCTCTAGTGTTAGTTGTGGAAGATGTAAGGAGCATATTTTCTCCGTAATGTCACTACATGAAGAAGTGGCATGATAAAGCTCATCAATCGAAATATTCTGCGTGGAGGTACTTGCAATTGAATTTTTACCTGGTTGTTTTTCTGGTATACAATGGCTTATGGCTGATTCTTTGCGCAAGACGGATAAAGGCAAGGATGATTCAGAATGTGTATCTGATTCATTGATAGTTATTTTCAGGTGTTTAACACATCTTTATCCATTGTAGAGCAGCGTTCATAAGCCTTACCCAATATCTTCGCTATTTGCAAATGTGTTATCTGCCGCTCAGGATTGTTAGTCAGCAACCGATAACATTTATTAACACATAATGTTTTTGATGGTTTGAATAGCAGTGGTCCAAAGGTTGAATTCTACCGCTATTATGAGGTGGAATGGTCCATACATGTATCGAATGTAATCTACGAAACAATACATTCTCCAATGTTCTATGTGATGTTTCAGAAGGTCACCCATCTATACATTCACGCTTTATCCTCTTCCGAAGAAATATTAAGGCTAGGGAGACAAAACTAATTTGTTTTCCATAGTACTAACAATTTTAGAAATTTTATTCGGAAGGGTAGATATTCCACTGTTATCCATATTATAAATTGAGTCTAGTGAAAATATATGCTTCTTGTAAAGTTAAGGTAAGTTTAAAAAATCCGTCGATCTGGGTTTTATTAAAATCCATGATCCTTGCTAAACTAGTAGGATTCGGAGCTCTTAATCGTAAACCATATTTTTTTACAAATTAGTATGCCCAGTCTTTCCCGACCAATTTTAATGGCCTATAAAACGGATCATATTCGTAATCAATGTTTCTTAGAGACTTGTAATAGAACTTGCCATCCATGCCTTTGCACTACTGAACTACCAGAATTATTTCCATTTCTTCGATGACTCGACTTTGAACCTCCCAAAGGACGCTACTACGCGTCCGAATTTTAATATTTTCCTTATAGTAGACTCGTGTAGTCCCAAGTTTTTGGAAATTACACGTATTGAATAACCATCGGCTTCTGTAAGATTTGAAAAATAAAAACAAAAGCAAGTGACTGGGGCAAAAGCCCTAATTCGTGTAGGGCAATCCACGAGGATTTTTACTCCACAGGATAGATTAATTTTCAAACTTACCGCCGCTGTTACCAACTTAAATCTAAGGGGTTAAATATAGATTCAATGTACCGGGTGAGTCAATGATAGAGTAAAGTAAACTTTGCCCATAAAATACATTTATTATATTATACGACTAGTGCGTACGCGCATTTTAAAATTACCCTGGACTATAACAGTGTTCCAAAAATTGCAGGGCAAGAGAAAGTCAGTATTTTTTCATCGAACACCCTGTAAATCATTCGATTTTTTTTATTCTACGTGCAATTATAAAATATCGCTTTTCTCAAATAGAACAACATGTATATTTTTACGCTGTTTTAAAGAGAATAAAAAATCACACAATTCTTTATAAGTATGTCCTATATTTATTTATCCCTCATTGTTTTTGAGTTATTTTGATTTTTTTATATTATTCAATATTTCAATTCTTTTTCTTGTGATTATTCGCAGTAGCCATGAAAACAATTTCCTACATGACAAATATTTGACCTGTCAAACTATTGTTGCACTTTCGTTACCATTGAATATTGTAAAAGTTTTGTATATTCAACAGTAAATTAATGAATTACTCTAAAGACGAATTAATTGATATGATTTACGTGTTAGAACATGCTCAAAAATATGGTCAAGGTTGTACAGAAAGCAGTATTCTGCACTACACAATCCATTTTGGATCCGACAAATGCAAAACCACAACCAGTTCATAAATGTTTTGGTGTAGCATTCTTCACAATAGAATTATTGACTGTATTTTTAACACTCCTCTAACTGGTCATATCTAACTTCAATTCCTCCAAGAAGTTTTGCCTAACCTTCTTTATCTGGTTAGTAGTATTGAACGGCAGAATATGTGGATGCAACATGACGGTGCTCCTCCGCACTACCACCGCGAGGTACGTGAATATTTAGATGATATCCTCAAAAATGGATTGGGCGTGTAGGTTTTGTCCAGTAGCACAAAGTCGTGCGCTCTTACCCCATTAGATTTCTTCTTATGCGGTATATTAAAGAACGTGTATACAGGGTGCGCAATTAGTGAGTCGAAGTACTATATATCCGTTATTATAGACGATATCAAACAGTTATTTGCTAAAGGTATAGGCAACTTTAAACTTCACATAAAATTATTTTCTTGTTTACAGGGTGTTACATGTTAATAATGTAAACCAAACATACTTTTCTTTTGAACGAGACGCCCTATCTATTATTACAAATTTATATTAAGCTCGTCATTCCCATACTTCCAACATATAGTTTCATTACATTATACAGGGTATTTCAAAAGTTATTGTCAATTGTGTACTAAAATCATTCTCATCCCAACGTCCTGCATACTCTAAACAAAACAACCTGACATTAACTTTTTACAGGCATAACTTTTTGACATTGGTCCAGTTTTAAGTTTTAAGAGAATATTGCAACCGGACATAGTATAGGGGGCGTCCCATTTAAAAAAAGGTATTTTTGGTTCACTTGGGTAATATCTAACATCCTGTAAATACGAAAATAGTTTTATAATCTGAACTTTGAAGTTGCATACAATTTTTGCAACTAACTGTATTTGATATCGTCTATAATAACAAATTTATCGTACTGATAGGCGCTAATGGCGCACCCTGTTTGTCATATCTACCACTACACAAAAAAGATATGGAAGGTAGGATATGAGATACTTGTGGAACCATAACACTGGAGGTGGTGGGAAACATGAGGGAAAACATAATAAATTGACTAAATTTAGTAGTAGTAGGACACCTTTTGGAACATATTTTAAGACTAACTCATTAGTAATTGTTGAATTATCCAATGTCTTGAGAATGGTCCATTTATTTTACATCAAGTTCTTATGATAAAGTAATATATTTTCTGTTGAAGTTAATATACAGAATCGTTATCGTTATCATTATCGCTATCTCTATCGTTATCGTTACCGTTATCGTTATCGTTATCGTTATCGTTATCGTTATCGTTATCGTTATCGTTATCGTTATCGTTATCGTTATCGTTATCGTTATCGTTATCGTTATCGTTATCGTTATCGTTATCGTTATCGTTATCGTTATCGTTATCGTTGTCGTTGTCGTTGTCGTTGTCGTTGTCGTTGTCGTTGTCGTTGTCGTTGTCGTTGTCGTTGTCGTTGTCGTTGTCGTTGTCGTTGTCGTTGTCGTTGTCGTTATCGTTATCGTTATCGTTATCGTTATCGTTATCGTTATTATCGTTCCTGTAGTCCTGCTGTTACTGTTCCTGTTTTCATTGTTCCTGTTATTATTGTTCGTTTGTTATCATTTATTTATTCAGTATGTATCATTTGTTTTGTATTTAAGATGGCTACATTTCATAATGCTGAATTTGCTGATATTCTCTTTATGTATCGATACAATAATATAAATGCAGCTCTTGCACAAAGAGAATACGTATGGAGATTTCCCAACAGACGAACGCCTCATGTGGGAATTAAGGAAAGGGTTACTGTTAATAAAATAGAGACGCTGGTGCACCTGGGAATCCAGGCCTGAATGAATCAATATTAGAAATGGTAGAAGATACTCCCATGCTGAGTGCCCGTGAAGCTGTCGGTGAACTTGGGGCCTCCAAAAAAGGTTTGGTCTGTGTTGAAAAAGAATGGCTTGCATCCACATCTTTAAACATGAATTGAAGGGGTCGAGTACGATTTTGCCAAGGACTCAATTTTGGCATTTTATCTTAATTGCTGACAGGGAGAGTGCTAGATCTTTATCGAGAATTTTATGGAGAGACGAGGCAAGATTCGACAGAGAAGGTATCACTAACTTACATTCATGGTCAGATTTAAGACCACATTTAAGAAAAGAAACATATTTCCAAAGGAAATTAGTGTGAATGATGGGGATGGGTGTAATAAGTCATAAATTGATAGGTCCATATTTTCTTCCTAACATTTTGGTAGGGGGAGGATATGACGAATTTCTGAGAAACCACATGGAAGAATTATTGAATGATATACCTGTCATTGGTAGACAACGCATAATTTTCCAACACGACCGTTGTTCAGCACATTATTGTCTACATGTTCGTACGTTGTTGAAGCAATGGTTTCCAAACCGGTGGATTCGTAGGCAAGGACCAATTGCGTGGCCGACTAAGGGCCCGAATTTAACGCCTTTATATTTTCAGATATGTGGAAGACTGAAGGTTTATGCCACAGAAATTCATACTCGTGAGCAATTAATAGAAAGGATATAAGAAGGAGCGAAAAGAATGAATAATGAAAAATTACTTGTCAAGAAATAAGATAGAGAGCTCGAGCTTAAATAAGAGACGTTGGTGGTCATTTTGAACACAAAATGTAAAATTATTGAATAAAATTCTCAGTGCTATGGAATCAGGGCTTTAGTGATTTATTAATCTCAATATAGAAGAGCGATTCCCAAAAGTGGGCTCTACCGTCCTCTGGTGGACGTTGCAGCGATCCAGGGGGCGGCGATGGCCGCAGGTGCATTTGGGGGGCGATGAATAACTGTAAGGGGCGGTGAAAGCATGAAAGAATGAAGATAAGGTTTAGAAAAATTGATTTATGTATTCCGCTCATAACGCTTAATTTTTCTTCGAACAACGTACTGGACGTTGGCTCGGTTCCCGCATACTCCCTCACCTGCATTGAGGTGCCACTGAATGCAGTTCCAAAACACCTGGGCACTACGATCATTGCTGCGGGCAACTGCTACTCGTGTGATTGGTCGATCGCAAGGCCAAAGCCTGAAACGGCAGCGGCAGCACTGGGTACTGGTAGTACTACCAGCAGATTTTGGAGCACGCTATGAATCAGGAGATTTCCCTTAATTATTATGGGAAAATTACTGCGTAATATAACTCTAAGTTAGATTATTGTGATATTGTGACAAGTTAAAGTTAACTAAGAAATATTGCGGCTATAATTGGTGAGTATTATTTATTTACCTTGTAATAATTATATGCGCTTTACAATTAATAATATCATGTTAGATTTTAAAAAAATGGGGAAGCCCCAGATGTGTCGATATTGTCATCGACTACCTAAAATTTCCTAGAAAGAGAAAGGCGGCAAAGCATCCTGATTTTCGACGTTTTCGCTGATGAATAGCAGACCTTGTTCATCAGTTACACCTTTTAGATGTGAATAAGGAAAATAATTAGTGAGTAAGTGCGAGTTAGCGAGGATTGGCCTTTAGTAAATTTAAAGTAAGTCAAAAGATGAGAACGTAACAATCATGTTCATTAATTTCATTAGTACTTATTTTTGTTTGTTTTACTTCCACATTGAACGGATGGGAAGTACTGCATCCTAAAAAAAATAAAAAAAATTGTATTTGCTGAATCGCTTTAAAATGTTCGAAAACGTCCAAAAAAAATTTGAGCAAAAAAATCTAGCCTGTGCGTCTGTATGTCTGACTGGCTGGCTGTCTGACTGTCTGTCTGTTTGTCTGCCTGTATCCCTGTCTGTCTGTCTGGCTGGTTGGCTGTTTGTCTGTATGCCACTCCGTCTGTCTGTCTGTCTGTCATCTGTCTCTCTGTCTGTCTCTCTGTATGTATCTCTGTCTGTCTCTCTGTCTGCATCTCTGTCTGTCTGCCTGTCTGTCTGCCTGTCTCTCTTCCTGCCTGGCTGCTTGTCTGTCTGCCTGTATGTCTGCCTGTTTGTCTGCCTGTCTGCTGCCTGTCTGTCTGCTTGCCTGTCTGTCTGTCTGCCTGTATGTCTGACTGTCTGTATGTCTGCCTGTTTGTAAACCTGTCTATCTACCTGCCCGTCTGCCTGTCTGTCTGCCTGTATGTCTGCCTGCCTGTCTGTCTGTCTGTCTTCCTGCCTGTCTGTCTGTCTGTCTGTCCCTGTCGGTCCCTGTCCGTCCCTGTCTGTCCATGTCTGTCCCTGCATGTCCCTGTCTGTCCCTATCTGTTCCTGTCTGTATGTCTGTCTGTCTGTCTGTCTGTCTGGCTGGCTGTCTGTCTGTCTGCCACTCCGTATGTCTGTCTGTCTGTCTATCTGTCTCTCTGACTGTATCTCTGCGTCTCTGTCTGTCTCTCTGTCTGCATCTCTGTCTGTCTGCCTGTGTGTCTGCCTGCCTGTCTGCCTGTCTCTCTTCCTGCCTGGCTGCTTGTCTGTCTGCCTGTATGTCTGCCTGTTTGTCTGCTCGTCTGTCTGCCTGTCTGCTGCCTGTCTATCTGCTTGCCTGTCTGTCTGTCTGACTGTCTGTATGTCTGCCTGTTTGTAAACCTGTCTATCTACCTGCCCGTCTGCCTGTCTGTCTTCCTGTATGTCTGCCTGCCTGCCTGTCTGTCTGTCTGTCTTCCTGCCTGTCTGTCTGTCTGTCCCTGTCGGTCCCTGTCCGTCCCTGTCTGTCCATGTCTGTCCCTGCATGTCCCTGTCTGTCCCTGCATGTCCCTGTCTGTCCCTATCTTTTCTTGTCTGTATGTCTGTCTGTCTGTCTGTCTGTCTGGCTGGCTGTCTGTCTGTCTGCCACTTCGTATGTCTGTCTGTCTGTCTATTTGTCTCTCTGTCTGTATCTCTGCCTGTCTCTGTCTGTCTCTCTGTCTGCCTCTCTGTCTGTCTGCCTGTCTGTCTGCCTGTCATTTTCGAAATATTTCCAAAAAGCTTCATTTTGTAAATTAAAAAAAAATACAAGATGGTACCATTGAGTAGTGAATTACTCAATGATGGTACATAATAATAAAGTTATACCTACTTATAATACGATTTTTTGGATAAAATTCGAATTATTTCAAAAAACGTAAATTTTACATGCATGAAACCTATATAAATAAAATGTTATAATTGCGCGTTGAATCAAAAAATCGAATAATATACAGGGTGTTCCATTAAAATGCTAACTTTGTCGTCCTGCTCTTTTGGGACACTCTGTACAGTCAAGAATAATTTTAAAATGTGCACACTTACTAGCCATATTAGATGATACACATATTTTCTTGAAAAAGTTTACCCATAAAGCACCAGTTTACTTTACTCTATCGTTGACTCACGTACCTTCAGATAACATAGGTTAGCGGTATTTTTTCTTTTACAGTGCATCAGCAGGTATTTTTGCAATACCTTAAATATGACATGCATGATATGGAAAAGCATAGCTTACCTCATTTCAGCAATTGAATTTTTAAAACGTGCACCACGCTGACAGTCGACATACAAAGTACTAAAGCACATACGTGGACTACATTGCAAATTTGAGTTTGGTGTTCGTAAAAATCACATATAAGAGTCTTGTCCCGCGCGTATTTTTGCCCTACTCTACTCCACATTCTCACCTTTGAAAATTCTATATGGAAATTGATGAAATCTCGCATATCTTTTTGGGCAAAGTCTGGATTGGCACCATACGCAATCGCGTAATCAACTGAAAAATTGTAATAAGCCTGCACTAAAGAACTGTTAAAACCACCGGCTAGAAATTCTTTTTTAATTATAGGCACACCTTCATCAAACTAAAACAAGACAAATAGCAACAGAATTACTCTATTGACCAGTTTACCACTACAGTATTACTGAGTCCAATCCACATACGAATAAAACCTGTGTAATCCAAACCCAATGTTGCAAATTTATATACTAACTCTTTCCAATCAAATTGGCTTTCCGCCCAATTGGGACCTTCCACCACAGGCCAACCACCAAGCTCTTTCAACATTTTTTTAATATTATTCAAGCCGTCCCTTTCGATTGAATCACTATCCATACACATTCTGTAGTACTTTTTTAACAACACAAATGGTCTTGATTCGTTGAACTGAATTGGCTCCTCCATCATAGTACGTAACTGATCCAATATTCGATTTTTTATTGGTTGACTTTTTTTAATAGCCAACTCGTCATTAGGTATTACGGAATTTTTTAAAAACTTTCCGCAAGCAAATTCGTAAAAATCATCGCAGGGATTAACCGATTCATCGATGGTTTGTAAAATATCTGAAGCTTGGTGTACACATGTTTTTGAGGTACATACTTGTTTATTGTATTCATTTAGACATCTTTTGGATAAAATAGTTATTGTTCAACTAATAAACGTTAGGTACTTACTGAGGTTCACAGTGTGCAAGTCTATTAACTAATATCACTAAAAGAATAACGGCAAAACAAGTTTTCCTTGACATCTTGAATCTCATTTAAGTATAAGTGTTATTAAAGTGAGAGTTTTTACTGAATAAGGTTAAAGTATAAAATTACTTAAAGGTCAATTTTTTTCTTGTTGAACCGTGATTACCCAAGATAAACATTTTGTAGTTTCTAGTAGGCGACTATTTATAAAAATACCATTAGTCGACGCCTTTAAATTGTGAAGATAGAGTTTAACTGAATGAAAGTACGTTTTGGACGTAGACTGTTTTTTTCTTTTGTTTAATAATAATCATGAGTACTCTTTGATATTATGTCTAAGATTAGCCGCACCCGTCGCGCGTTGCTGCGATCTCAGAATGGGGGGCGATGTTTAAATTTTGTGATACACGTGTCTCGTAATTTTAATTGAAGGGTATGTGTATCAATTTTCGAGTCAATCGACCCATAGAATAAAAATTTTCACAAAAAATTGCACCCTCTTAGGGGTGGAATTTCGAAAAACCCTCTCTTAGTACATACCTACACTTCACCAACAACACGTCCTCCAAATTTCATGTCCCTAGGACCAGCGGTTTAGTCTGTGCGTTGATATATCAGTCAGTCAGTGAGTCGATGAGGGCTTTGAATTTTATATGTACAGATAACGCTTTTGTATCCTTCCGGATTGCGTTTTTATTTCAAACAGAACAAAGCAGCATAAGGTGGCTGCCACACTAACCTAAAACTGTTGCGGCTAAGTGGTAGGTACCGAGTCAGTCACTTCTTCAGGTGTCCGAGCAGCACTCTTGACCGCCGGCTGTAATGCTGAGTGCTTAGGCTCGTCCTGTGGTGACATTGGCGAACTGCTGCAGTCTCTACAGGTGGTGAAGCGGTGACATCATCTGGCGGTGGTGTGGTTAACGATGTCGTAAGTCTAGACTGTGGCGGTGTGTGTGACTATTTTGTCGACTTGTGTATTGTTTTTGACCTCCAGCTGCGAAGCGGGCTCGGCAGGTGTGGGTGATGCTATTGGCACGATAAGTTGCAGCTTCGTAGCTGCGCAGGACATTAATTACTACCAAATTTGGAAATGTGTTTGAAAATGAATGTACTACAAATGCATTAACTTCAGTTGTTGAAAATCCTGGTATAAGTTTTCGAGAAATTGAGAACTAGTTTGGAATGCATAATACAACCAAATTAAAAATTTTGAAAAAGAATAATTTCCATTCCTAGAAGCTTCAGTGTGATCAGAAGCTGCTTAAGGGGGATTTTGAGAGAAGAGCAGTTTTGTTATGAGGTGCTGGAGAAGGCTAATCTAGACCGACAATTTTTAAAGAACACTTGTTTTACGAATGAGTGTTTTTTTTATGATTGTGGACCTGAACAGGCTAAATTAGACCTATCGTGCTAAAGCACTCAGGAACACTTAGGAGGTGGATAGAGAGATAATGAATTGCCAATAGATGCCTATGAACAGCTACCTTAAATTTTCTCATATCATAAGTGAGAGGAAAACAGGAACTAGGGAGATCATTCCAGAGTTTAGAAGCCGTATAGAAAAATGTGGATTACGCCCGTTTGGTACGACAAGTGGAGATTTGTACTGCATACTGATGATGTGAATGAGCGAACCAAGTGTTTCTCGCAAAGATAGCCCGAGATGGTATCAAAGAATATAATTCAGCAGCACAATAGCCGTTGTAATAACGATAATAGGAGTTGTCGAGAGCAAAAGTACTGCTTAGGTCTGTACAAAAAGCCTATTTTACGAGCAGATGTTTTGGTAGCTGACAGAAGATGGTCAACCCATGAGAAATTTGAAGATACAATCATACCCAACAGAGAAATAGAGCCTGAAAACTTAAGAACTGAGCCATTCATACTTACAACAGGAAATGATCGATCTTTTTTGGCGGACATAAGGCAACACTGAGTTTTGTTAGCATTAAATTTAACTAGATTATTGCTTCCCCATTCGAGAATACGTTGAATGTCTTTGTTGATTGAATTTGCCATTTCATCTTTAATTCCTTGATTTGAAATAGAAGGTGGATTATCACTATGAGTAGACTGAGATGAACTACAGTGAAGAGTGCTATTGTCAGCAAAGAAATGGGTGGGGTTAGTAGAAATAAGGTCATTTATGTACAGCAGAAACAGTGTAGGCGCTATAACGGATCCCTGTGGTACGCCCGCGTTAATGCTAACTTCTTTTGAAAAAAAGCCATCAACTACAACACGTATTCGTCTTTTATCAAGGAAACTAGAAACCCAGTTGATCAGCGTATCATTTAACCCAAACGAGGTGAGTTTGGCAAGTAAAAACTTATGCCAAACGTGGTCAAATGCCTTTCAGATATCTAAAGCGACTACAACCGTGTCACCGGACTGCTTTACTGTATTGTTCCAAACTTGGGTTACATATGAAAGAAGATCACCTGTTGAATGACTTTGCCTAAACCCATATTGGTGGTTACTAAGGAGTTTGTTAGTTTCAAGGAACGTGAGCAGTTGCTGATTGATGGCTTTTTCCATGATTTTAGACAAAACGGAAGTGATGGCAATTGGTCGGTAGTTTGAGGGATCGGTCTTATCGCCTTTTTTGGGAATAGGTTGAACATTTGCTAACTTCCATGATGAAGGGAGTTTCCCAGAAGACATAGAGATCGTATAGAGCTTAGATAGGACTGGTACTAGTTCGGGGGAACATTTCTTCAAGACAATAGCTGGGATACCGTCTGGGCCAGTCGCCTTATTGAGATCAAGCCTACTGATGATCAATTCTAAGAGTTTGTACCGAAAATGAATTGGTTTCATAGCGTATGAAGAAGAGTTGACTAGGGGCACATTTTTTCCAGAATCATTGAGACACGAGTTTGACGCAAAAAAATTCACAAAAGCATCGGCTTTGTTTACAGAATCAGCAACTACCGATCCGTCAATAGACGTCAGGGGAGGAAATGAATATGTTCCAAAGTTTTTACTAATGGCTTAGCTAAAGACCAAAATTTACGACTGCCTAAAGGAGATGTAGCTAGTTCATTGCATTTTAGTTGTTCGAACAACTTTTCAGTTTTAGTGATTTCACTTTTGCAAATATTTCTAGCACCAACGTATTCTACATGACTGTCGTCCGATTTATTAGATTTCCATTTAATGTAATATTTATTTTTTAAAGATATTGCATCAGCACAAGCCTTATTGAACCAGGGTTGGAAACGTGAATGACCTATACGGTACTGTTTTTTGGGAATATATAACTCCATTCCCATGAGGATGACTTCAGATACTGAAAGAGCGATGTCCGAAGAAGAGAACGACAAAACAATATTCACGCCATGGAAAGGTTGCAAAGAAATCCCGGAAATTACTCCATCGAGCTGACTTAAAACACCACAAGGTTCTATCGGTTTTGCGAACAACAGTGGAATTAAGTACAGTAGAAATGATTTCTATTAGACAATGGTCGGAGGAAAGACCTAAAGGCGAAAGAACGGAAGTTTTATAAACAAGAGGGTTTGATGTAAGAAAGAGATCTAGAAGATGTGGAGTATGGTTAGGGTTATCAGGGATTCTTGTGGGTTCAGAAATCATTTGTGTGAGATCACATGAAATAACAAATGTTTCTGCATTATGACCAGTGGGATTTGCAGTAGATGAAAACTGAAGCCAATTAGAGTTATGAACATTGCAATCGCCTACAAATGAGATATCGCAAGATGGAAACTGAGACAGGAGATAGTCAACTTTCACACTAAGGTAATCGAAGAAGCCTCGAAAGTTGCTGTCATTAGGAGACCTATAAATGGAACAGTAGAATTTCACAAAATTAGGACCAGAATGTTTAAACCAAATCACATCAAAATTTTTATTTTCTTAGGAAGAAACCCTCTTGCAAACAATTCTGTCCTTGATGTAGGTTTATGTTAAATAATAAACCAAATGTAAAATTATAGGATTTGGTCAACAAAAAAAGCCTGGAATTGTTCTTGAAAGCCGATTACAATATCATCAAAAAATTAATGTTTAGGCAGGAATATTCCGACCATTTTTTTAATGCGGAAAATCTAAGCAGGGTTTGCTGCTAGAGCAAGATTTACTGGCTCTCGCAGAAGTAGCTCCCGAAGAAGAAGAAATTTGGTTTCAAATAAATGCCCACAACAGAATGTGTACATCTGGCAACGCAGAATCACACAGGTATCATGTAGTCATGTGTAACTAAGTAAAACGCAAACAAATCGGTATGTCAAATTGACCATATTAATTATTAAAATACAGAATTGTACTTAAGATTAATTCATATTATTATTTGTAAAGCACTGAGGCATTGTTGTATGAAACTGAACTTGCGGGAGAAGCCTACCAGTCTCACGAAGACGAAGACCTAACCTTCTGATAGTATTATGACATGGCTGGCGCCGATTTGGAAATCTTCTGCCGTACTCTCGGACCGCTTCATTAGCTGCATCACAGAAGCCAAACAAAATACATATCAGCACACTCAGTTGTACTGAATTCCATTATCCACTTTAACGAAACGCTTGTCTGACAAAGAAACGAAAAACAAGAACACACAAACGATAATCACAATGGGAAAAAGTACGGTACTGATATATATATATATATATATATATATATATATATATATATATATATATATATATATATATATGGTGATTTATAATAGGTGTACAAAACTTTGACATCGTGTTCAGGAAGTCATTTTAAGAAAAAAATGTTATGTGATAGTGGTCAAAATGAGTGAGTTTAGTATAGCTGAATATGCAGATATTGTTTATCTGTATGGGTATTGCAATGGTAACGATCTTGAGGCGTCTAGAGAGTATCGCCGAAGATTTCCTGATAGACGTCAACCGTGTCCCCGAGTTTTCGGCCGTACTTTCCAACGACTCAAAGAAACTGGTTCAATTGTTGTTCCACGTAATAACCGAGGTAATCACTTTAGAGAAGATATTGTCAATAACGAAGAAAATGTAATTGATGCAGTATTGGACAACCCCAAACCACGCACTACACGCATCACAGCGCATTTTCGTCTATCTCAAAACTTTGTATGGCGAACACTACATCGTGAACAATTACACCCCTATCACATTAAACGTGTCCAGGCATTACGCCCAGAAGATTACGGCCAGCGTGTAGAGTTTTATCCTTGGTTGTTACAAGAAATTGCCGAAGATCCAATATTTTTAACTGCAATAGTATGGATAGATGAGGCCTAATTTACTAGAGAATGTATTAATAGTACTCATAACTACAATCTACGTGATCTCCATAATCCACATGCTGTTAGGCAATCGAGATTTCAACGCCGTTTTAGTCTGAATATTTGGACTGGTATCTTTAACGGAGAACTGCTTGAATTAGAAGTTTTACCACACAGGCTAAATGAAGAACACTAGTTAACTTTTCTTGATGAAACGCTTTTTGAGAAGATTGAACATATTCCTCTTCTTGTTCGGCAACAAATGTGGTTTCAGCACAATGGCACTCCACCTCACTAAGGTAGACAAGTACGTCAATGGTTGAATGGACATTATCCTGAACGATGGATTGGTCGGGAAGGTTTTATTTCTTGGCCGCCAAGATCTCCCGACCTAAACCCTTTGAATTTCTTTCTTTAGGGCGATTTGAAGCCACTGGTTTACAGTGTCGAAATTAATATACCTGAACAATTACTTGACCAAATAACAAATAGATTTAACGAAATTCGGCAAGATGGTGCAAAAACAGCGCGTGTTTACGACTCAATGGGTCGCAGGTGTCATGCTTTCATTCGAGCTCAAACAACTGTTATCGCTATCGTAGTCATTTATTTTTCTCGTTATCCATTTTTAAAGTTTTAATTTAGCTTTCTAAATAAATAAAATTTCAAACATATGTAGTTCTGTATAACATTTTTTTTTCTTAAAATGTGATTGTGTTAGAGACATACATAAGAACATATTGGATAAACATTTCAAGTGACATAGACGATTAAAACGCAAGTTAAAAGTAAATTATATAAAGTTAGGTTAAGTACTATGTTTAAGAATTTTACAAATTTATAGTTTTTATAGGATAAGTTCGGAATAGATGATAAAAGCATATAAAAGTAGGTTTCCCTCATTTTCACAAAGAAATTAACAGTAAATATGTAATCTAAACATAAAATTAGAAGGTTGGGTGAACTACCTAAAATTAAGGTATGAAAGTAGAAATTTTGTTAAAACTAGGTAAAATGGGTTGAAATAGGTGTATTCTTATACAGTTTTTTATGTAGAAGTTGAATATGTAATTAGTTTAGTTGTAAAATATAAAATTTGTTAGATATTAATAAATTTAGGTATTAGTTTGTCAAAATGTAAATTCTTGAAGCGAAGTATGGCATGTGAGGTGTCTTTTTATGCAGAAAGTTGCCCTGATTTCAAAAATGTATTTAAAAAAAGCCCTTAAGTTTTTCCTAAATTTATCGAAAACGGATGAACCAAATGAAATGCAATTGTAACATAAGAAGCAGCCTTTTTTCCTTAAGAAGTTTTACATTTGACATTTTACTGTAAAATAATTAGGGGAGCCAATATTTACAATAGTTTATTTTAACATGGGAATTCCCTTTGTCCAGAAATTCAAGAGACACAGTGTGTTATATATATATATATATATATATATATATATATATATATATATATATATGAAGTTGATGTTCTTCCGGGCTTGGTCTCGCGTAGATTCTCCTCCATGGTTCTTAAAAGAACCGATGTTGAAATGACGACGTTTCGGCATAATCTCATCTGCCACTTTCAAGTCTTCGTGTTCTGCTCCTGGTAACTCGAACTGAACTGTTCAGTTCAGTGTCATTTTTGCAGCAACTATTGCTGTCTTTGTTCTTATATACTGCCTTTTTTATAGAATCATTCCACTAAGCACATTTTTTCTGATTGCCTATATATCTGCACGGTACCATTGACAACACAGCCTTTCAAGCTTATCCACATATTTTCAACGTCATTGTCTTTTATTTGTTCGTTCGACACTACTTCATTCTCTCTACTCACAGCATCTGCACATTTTATTCTCGCACAATTATCTACCGTAATTCTAGACGTTCGCATACGTTTTCTTTTCTTCTCCAGACCCACTTGTGCCCTAAACACACTCGATACTACCAAAAAGTGGTCCACTCAACACTCCGATCCGCGCATTACT
>JARFJB010002352.1:517500-610000 GCA_036346205.1 Vesta saturnalis | reverse complement strand
CCATTGTAATTAATTTGAAGCAACAATCCACATAGGAATACAATTTAAAAAAGTTTGTTAATCAGTTTAGTAACGTTAATAGTTTAAAACCATGCCTGAAAATTTTGCACAGTTAGCTTTATACGACGTTAGAACATACAGTAACTCGAGCAGTATATAAGTCTAAAAGATTTTGTTGTATGTAAAATAAAAAAAGAGGTTAATTTTTACGTTTTATAATTTTAAATGTACACACTAAAGAATCGTCGACAATAAGAATTGCTCCGTCATTATTACCATTACAATATCCAGCAACACTGAACACGGTAACAAGTTTGCCTTTAGCAAAAAATTTATATCCCAATTTAGCAACTTCGTGAGCTCTACATATTAACTTGAAACAATGTTTTTCCAAAAACTCTTCAACTACATCTTCTCCAAAAATAACACCAACACCACGAGGGCTTGTAGACCAACCCTTTATTTTATTACAGGGATCAGACCATAACAAATCACATAAAAGTCCGCTTTTTGGTACATCTATAGGCCTTGGCATTTTAGCAATCTGTTGTAAATCACGTAAATGTGGACTTAAACCTCCGTGACAACAAAAAATTTTACCTTGCACTACTGCTGCAACAGGTAAACAGTTAAAACAGTTGTTGAACAATCTCCAAATACGAGCGCTGTATCTGTCGATGCATTCATCATAAAAACCATACTCATAATTAACAGATTTACATTCGTGATTACCTCTTAAGAGAAAAAAATTGTTGGGATGCCTAATTTTAAAAGCCAGCAATAGGCATACAGTTTCCAATGAATTTTTACCACGATCAACGTAATCTCCTAAAAATAAATAGTTTGTTGTTGGTGGCAATCCTCCATGTTCAAATAATCTTAGTAATTCGTGAAAATGACCGTGAATATCACCACATATTGTAATTGGCGTTTTAATCCTTAACAACATTGGTTGTGATAAAAATATATTTATGCTATTCATACATAAATTGTTCATTTCGAATTCACTTAAATTAAAATCACAATTGGATAATAAATCTGATATGATATCATCAATTCCTCTATCTTCCATTATACTTGATTAGCTACATTAATTAAATAATTAAAATACTACCAAATTTGTATTTTCTTTAATCACCTAGTAATCCGATTTTGAATAAAAGTTTGTATGTGAACATTTTTTAAAAGACTACTTTAGAATTTGGATTTTCATTTTTAGAGTTTGGACAAGTAGAATGGTAATGACACTTAAAATTTAATTGTGACAGTTGATTCCCGGTTATTTAAATTGTCATATCCTAATGCCTACGTAAGTCACTAGATGGTGCTGTTTACAACTTTTTACTAAAGTCACTAGATAGAATAAAGTAACGCAATTGGCAACCATTTTGTGGCCAAAATTGGGCGCCAACTTCAAACAGGAGTGAACAAGGATCGTTCAACCTCTATGAAATTTTATTGTGAAAACGAACAAATTGTCACCTAATTGATACAAATACCATGTATCGGTTTAAATTATTTATTAAATGGCATTTTTCATTGCAAGTGCCTGACTACTTTTGGAGGACCCGTTAATTGTATTTTTTGCATTCTCTCCCGTAACAGTGAAAAATCGCCTACAATACGTTCTCCATATCATCAATACGCTTTCGATATCGTTGATCGTATTCAAAAGAGAGGGATTAGGCTTATAAATGACCCGTTCTTAACTTTTCACATACAGTCCCTTGAGCATAGAAGGATGGTTTCAGTTCTTTCTTTGTATTATCGTTATTACAACGGCTATTGTACTGCTGAATTACATTCTTTGATACCATCTCGGGCTATATTTGCGAGAAACACTCGGTTCGCTCATTCACATCATCAGTATGCAGTACAAATCTCCACTTGTCGTACCAAACGGGCGCAATCCACATTTTCCTACACGGCTTCTAAACTCTGGAATGATCTCCCTAGTTCCTGTTTTCCTCTCACTTATGATATGAGAAAATTTAAGGTAGCTGTTCATAGGGATCTATTGGCAATTCATTATCCCTCTATTCATCCTCCTAAGTGTTCCTGAGTGCTTTAGCACGATAGGCCAAATTTAGCCTGTTCAGGTCCACAATCATAAAAAAAAAACATTTAACGAATATTTTTGTACAGTTATAAATAATATTATGACATTGTGGAATGTTATTTAACAAAGCAGAGTTTTCTTGATATAATTTATGTAAGAACACGTCTGTCTATAGCATTGTTTAAAAGATTTTTCTCATTAATGCTTCAATTTTCTCTTTCCATCAATTCTTTTCGTTTCCAATGCTTCTTCAGAAAAATGCAACTAACATAATAGTACTTTTATAGTATTCATTTGTAAAATAAAGTATTGTGAAAACTTACGTCGCATATTCTAGAGTTATCTTGTTTCCCTATTAGATGCATCCAGATACTGCGTCGTTCCGCGTCTTTTCATGGCAAAAATGAAAAACATTAAGATCCAAATTCAATAATTACCTGTAGGGAAGCGACAAACATAACAACTTGGCATCTTTACTGTTTTCCAGCACAATTCCCAACTTCCAAAGCTTTCCACGTGCATACGTTCGCGACTGACAGACCGACTAATAAAATAACCAAAACCAAAGTCAGTTCAGTTTGACAGCTTGGTGTTCTATCGTTTGACGCGTATCAAATGCACATCATATTCTCTTTCAGGCAGCCATGTTGTGGCCAGAAAATGTAGTTCTCTCTCTAGCACATTGGAACGTGCATTTGCGGTACTTTATTCTAGCTAGTGGCTTTAGTAGTTTAGTAGAGTCACTGTATTCTTTACTTTCCAACCTAAATACTCTTCCATTTTATTGTGCATTAGAGCAGGCCATGATTTTTTTTTCTGTAGTATGTTTTGGAAAATATCCCGCGTGCACAGAACAGTTTAGTATCTATTAGTAGTAGTATTACAATAACTAAGGAATTCACTTAGCGACCACATGTTAAACAACTAACCTAACCTCTTTGTATCGATGTTACATATGAATATGATGAAACAATACATTTGTATTCTACCACTTGAACAAGGTCCCAACATATTCCCATGTATTAAAATGATAGGAAGTCAAATGTAATCGTGCTGTGTTGCCTACTTAAGTAACGCATATGATGATCAAGTTTTATAAGTTTCAAAGAGTAAAAAGTTGCAAGTTTTAAGGTGCTACAAGTATCTTAAAAATAGTGTAACGGGGACAAGTAATGGGGAACTTATAGTACAGACGACCGGCGGCGAACACTGTGCTTATGTTTGCACTATAGGTGGTGCCACCTGACCGGCTTTACACTATATTCAAGTCCACACACCAGTCTATCAGTCTGCGTTAATGATCGCCGATTCAACAGCTCGTCCCGTTATTATGAACAAAAGAGTGATTTTCAAGGTACGTCATGTAATATTTATTTATTTTTACTGCCTCGTAAATAACTAAAAATTGTAATTATGTGTTTACGTATTGCGTGCATTTGAAACTCTCATTAATAAGGTCTTATAAGGTCATGATATGTTCCAATCATTCTACCTGTAGATTTCATAACCTATAATTTCGTTTGAAGTGTGTATTCGGGACAGAGAGGACCAATAAGTGGTCCTCTGTGCCCCTCTTGCTCCGCTAAATATGCACCTTTGTTTCAGATGCATATAAAAAAACAAGCCTATCCTACAATGGACTAACCAAGATGTTGAAACTGCCATTAATGCTGTAAACAGGAGTGAATTATCCATCACAAAAGCAGCCGAGCAATGTGGTGTTCCAAAAACGTGTCATTAAAACTAATAATGTTATGCCTCTTGCCAGGTGTCTAACCATCAAATGGCATAAAAAGAATGAGTGAGCTCGACTAAACTCAGGCGTACGGTCGGAAGACCGCAGAGCACTCGGATGCGTGGTTGTTGTGGAGGTGTAGCTTAAATTGATAGTAGTCTGGTTAGATAGGAACCGCATATGATTAGGCGCCACAGGCTTTAATAAGGAAGTACTCAACTAGTGTTGAAAGAAGAGTAAACCCTGTAAAGCCTGAAACAGGATTCACCAAAAAAAGAAAAAGAAAGAAATAAGAATGAAAGGAGGAAGTAGAAATGAGTCGACAAATCTCCCGATAAAGTAATTTTTATTGTCTGTATTTAGACAAAAGAATAAAATAAAAAAATTATATATATATATATATATATATATATATATATATATATTAACAGTCCACCAAAGCCCACGATGGCAAGCAGTGAGCCTCAGTTTATGCCCACGACAAGTTATAACTTAAATTTCAATTAAAATAAAAATAAAAGTAGAATTATTACATGCCCCCTTCCGGCCGTTGTAAGATCTTACTATTCGTACTCGGAATTGGCTAATTTCACACATAATCCCATTGGGATGTTCAGTAAGAAAAAAAAATAAAGAATTTAATTAAGCAACGTGCTTGCCTTACGCTTCACACTGTATACAATAAATAGAAAAGCTTGTTCGGTCCACAGTAAATAACTGCAATAATCAACAAAGTAGTCAAGAAATTTATAGGAAGTAAATTGGCCCGAACAACCTTGTCCACAAGAAAAGTAATGTACATAACACATAAAGATTATGAGATAAAAATTACAAATTCATACAAAATTAAATGTTTAACATTTGCAGTAGTTCACGTAATACAGATACTCGTTACACCCGGTATATTGCAATTAAAGTAGGAGTTAAATCGTTGGTTGAATGTAGCCACAGAAGCTAGAATTAATTAGTCAAAATGGAAGCTAAAAATGTTTAGGTGTGGTATCTATTTTAATGATTCAATTTAATTATGACTGAGTACAAAAATATTCAGAACTGAATTAGTGAATATATATATATATATATATATATATATATATACCGTTTTAGATAAAAGGAATTTTGTGAAAGTGAACCATAAATATATAAATGTAAATAAGAGGTAACAATTTTGGATTATTTGATTACAAAGTAATAATATCAGTCCATTTATTTTCATTATAGGAATTCACTAAGGACCTCCTCGGTGTAATTGAAAATGGAAACACAATCATGTAACCAGGTGATAAAGAAAGGAAAAAATATCTGACCTTTATTGTTGAAACTATTACTTATTTGATCTTGCAAATTTCGGGTACCACTCCAATGATCTAGCAGCCTTCGCGTATACGGTCATGAATGTCAGCAAGGATCTTATGCCTTTCAGCGGTAACCATATATTTTGGATGTAACGCAACAGTAAAATGTGAGCAGGAAAATAGGTAGTAAAGAGATGCTCATACGTATGTAGTACAGAGATGTTCGTACGTAGGTAGTACAGAGATGCTAAAGACAGGTAGCACGGAGGTGCTAAAAGCAGGTAGCACGGAGATGCTAAAAGCAGGTAGCACGGAGATGCTAAAAGCATGTAGCACGGAGATGCTAAAAGAAGGTAATACGGAGATGCTAAAAGAAGGTAATACGGGGATGCTCTTACAGGTGACAAACGAGCCGATAGTTAACATTCAACGTAATTTCGATTGAAGTGTCTGTATATGCATGGAATTAGTATTGAATGCTTTTATATTCGAAAGCCGAAGATGTGGACGAATGAAAAATTTCAATTATATCCGCCTGTAAAAGCGTTAGTAATACTTTTACATAACCAAGTATTACTTTAAGTGAGAATTTTCCAAAAAAAAATTATGCTTCAGCATCCAGAACCAGAAATAAAAATTCTATAGAAACTCAACATTCACCATCAATGGCGTTCTTAACAGGAAGAAAGGAAAATTGGCCAACACCTTAAAAATCAATTTTACAAACTTGAGAAAATTTTTGTTTAATCATTGTTGCCAAAAGCTAAATTGTGTAGTAACTATTTATTTATTATATGTATTTGTATTATTTGACCTTAACAAAGATCCCAGATTTCTATTTAACTGTTTTATATTAAATGATCCGAAATCTCAGAGATGTCGCTGAAGGTATTAAATTTGACTTATGTTTGAACTAAGGAAAAGATGTGTATGAAAGTTACATACGTTAATTTAAATGCAATTAGAGATGCGTAAAAATTTGCGAAATAGTGATTTGAAAGCATTCAACCGAAAAGTAAATTGCTATATTTAGTAAGTAAATTTGACAAAATGACGAACGTTTTCCAATTAAGCACGTAACACTCTGTCAAATGATAGCTTTAAACTAGTATTCACTAAAATTCAAAAAGAAAATTGTTGAACATATCCTTGACTTAGAAACAATATTTTATGGTCTAGGGCCCACTGATATAAGAAAAATGGCTTACCAATCACCCAGCCCAAAGAATATCAATCTATGATGTTATGTAGATTTTTGGAAAAGCATTTTTAAAAGTTGTCACTCCTGCTAAGGTCGTCAAGGGTTTTAATGTAACAGGTCAAATCCAGATGTATCTTCGGATACTAACTTTCTTCCTTCGTCGGTCACTGAAATTCCACAAGTGATAGTAAATCGTGGCAACAGAGAAAATGATTCAGAACCATGTAAAGATCCAACCTGACTTTACTAAAATTTTGTCAATTATTTGTTAATTGCCCTGAAGTAATCAAGTTGCGTAAAATTTCATAATATTTCAACAGATTGCACAACAAATAATTATTTTAATCCCCTTCGACGTAGATATCAAAAAGCATAAAATGCTCTTATGTCAGAGAATCCTCAGCCAATCGCGATCGGAATCCCCGTCAAACAGAAGCCGTCTCCCCTCGCGCATTCTCTTTAAAAAGCGCGACGCGGTACCGAAACGAGAGATTCCGATCTAGTTCGCGTGCGCTTAGTCTGAACCATCGTCTACGCCGCCTGCCGATCACAGCTTACGATTATCCTGAAACAGTCGAGCTACTAAGCCGCCTGACCACCAGCCTCTGGTGATTACCTGCCTGCCGCCGTGTTCCGGGATTGAAAGTACGTGAGTTGAGTACAAACACATTATACCAGACACCTAGATAGACAACGGACTGTGAAGACCGAAAGCTATCTGACATCACCGTACACACATTCGAAGTGGCTTCGACAGGCTGTAGGGCCTGGAGTCACCTTCCACACATGCCTACACCTAGTCAAACGGTGGAAACGGGCTTAACGCCCTGGATTCATCTTTTGCTTACTCGTGTGACAAAAATGGGCCCTCGCTCAATTTCTACCACACTCCGGAGAACGCAGTCCAACAGCACCACTCGGGTTAGTCCCAGACTCTGGGCTGTCTTCTCATTTACACATTCAGCACATAACATTACTCTAACCACATCTAGCATACCTGACCAGAAAGAGACACCTAGAGATACTCACAGACGCGATCGTTTACCGGAGAAGCCGATCCCGCGACTTGCCCAAGAAGCGCTTCTTAAATCACATCTGCCGCTGTGACGATTAAACTTATCTCTTACTAAGAACGGAAATAAGTGAATACCCAATCAACCGTTAGTCCATTTGAAACCATTCGGATAATTGTTTAAACTTACGAGTTTACCCGGTTAGAATCGCTTATAAGTAGACCCTCAAGTTAGTAAATATAAAACGTGTTCAAATAACAAAACACTCTACTTTCACTTCCCGCTATTATTAAAAATAACTTGTGTACGAATAGGTAAACTTTTTGGATTAACAGCTAGACGCGTAAAATATTCAATATAGGGAATAAAACAACGCGTGTATGTTTGGTTAAATTGAACGAAACTATCAATTGATATTAAATCCGAACTATAATAAATGATTAAACGAATGCGGAAGAACCTTCGTAACCTTCCTGCCTTGAACTTAGTCAAAATAAGACGTATTTAAATTAAGAAACGCGGTGTCTCCACTTTAACATAAAACCCTTTCGTATCAAAGAGATAAAATCTTTTAACCGAATAATATAAATGCGCTCCTAAGTAATTAATTCTAATTGTGGAGGGTATTAATAACTAATAGTGGTAAATAAAATAATCCCGCAAGGCTAATTGGTAGTTAAAACGCGTACAATAAATCCTGTGGAGTAATACATTCAAAGCAACGTTTACCTTGATACTAAACACCGAAGTCATCCAACGTGAATACGACCTGCGCGGTAACGCTAGTAATATCGATTTTATTCCATGACCTGCATGTGAACGCACGCCGGCCGTTGACTTAAGACTTTATGTAAGAACCATAACGTGTTCTACTGGCACCTTATTCCAGCTTCCCTTAATCAGGACCGTAATAGAATTTTCCTAAATAATTTTAAAGGGTCTAATTTCGTCCTAATTCGTTCATAATCCGGCTACAGTCAAATAACCTTAACTTATATGTCTACAAAAACGTACTAGGACTGAGTGACCGGGACCTAGCCGTTCAGAGAAGCCACACAGCCGGAGCCCAAGTTCATTAGTATATATATTTTAATGCATGATTCGTTTTAGGCTATGTTGAGATATTTTTAGTTTTATAACCGTTATAGAATAATATATATCATTAAACTATTTTGTATGGTATTTAGTCTCTGAATAGCGTTGAGTTGACTTAAATACCGTATCCTGAACCCGCCCCCGTTTTTTAGACAAAAGCCCGATTAAAGCTAGTCCCGGGTAGAATTAAGCCACCGTTTAATTATTATTGTGAGCAAAAGCGGCTTACAACCATTGTTTCAGCATAGTCACATACCTCATAATAGAGAAAATGATTCAGAACCATTGTTTCAGCATAGTCACATTCCTGATAATAACTAAGAGTGGACCAAACGCTATCAAAATTAAACGAATCTGATCAATGAGGACTAATATTAGCAGTATCCTCAACCAAAGATCTGCCAACCTCACGAAAAATGAACACTTCTGAACCAATGCCAGGTCCGTTGAGGATTCATCAGGAGATGATTTTGAAAAAATGTCTATAATTTCACCCAAACCAAAGTGCGAATGAAAAGCAAACACTAAAAGGAAAGCATAAACAGCGGAACATTTAACAGCAATGCCGTATAGACTCTCTAGAAGCTGAAATTCACGAAAAAAAGAAAAAGACATCACTGAATAAGAATTCTGAAAAAAGTAAGCAGGTTATTAGAAAATGCGTTTCGCCGCCGGAAAAAGGGAAACTGAAAAATCGCCAATGTCTACCAAAAAAGGGAATGAAACTGCAAACACAACAAAGACTAAATGACGACTCCAGTAAATCAGACGATGAAATTAATACAAAATGCAAATATTGTGTTGGAAAGTTTTTAAAGTCAAAATGCCAGCTGTGCCGAAATTGGGTTTGTAAATATCCAGCTTAACTTTACTAAAATTATTGTAATTAATTTTTTTTTAATTGCCCTACAGTAATCAAGATAATAAAATTAAAACCCATTACAAAAGATTGCGCGATATTGCATCATAAATAATTAATTTTAGTCCCCTCCGACGTAGATATTAAAAAGCATAAAATGCTCTTACGTCCGAGAACCCTCAGCCAATCACAGCCAGAGGACCCCTGCATAGAAGTCGGATCCACCCACCGCGAATTAGCTATAAAAACCGCGGCGCTACCAGAAGAAACACTACTCTACTCCAGTCCAGACTACTCCGCTACTATCGCGTCTCCAGCATCTAGAATCTAGAACCGAGATCCAGACCGCGCGCGCCTGCCGTAGTTAGTTTCGTTGTGTACGTCGCCGACCTGTCGGTTACCGCATCCGTCCATCCTTAACCGTCGTGTATCTTTAGTCGCGTTACTTCGCCGCCGTCACCAGTAAATCAGCGTTATACAATCAAACTGCTAATATCCATCGTAGGGTGCACGATTCAGACATCACAAATAACTCATCGAAAATTAAAAGTGAAGATAAAAGGTACACCATTTTACACGGGGGTGTAATTTAGGGTTTTTGGAAAACTGATTATTTACTCGATTCGGGGAACGAGGGTGGAGATTATCACAAAACTAGGACTGGGGACCAATTTTAAAAATGGGCGATTAAAGAGCTAATTCCTGTGCGGTCCAAACAACCCGAAAATTTTTTGGGAGTTATGGATAACGCACCGTGCAGTTAAACAAGCGACCCTTATTTTCTAGTAAGAAGGATCAGCTGCAAGAGTGATTGGTTACGCAAGGGATCGAAAGTGAGAGAAAAATTACCAAAACGTAACTGTGGAACAAAATTCAACCTTTTAGGTCCCGAAGGAAAAACTGTGTAGTTGATATTTTGATTAAGGATGGGTATGGGGTTTTTGTAAAAATTATTACAATAAGCAAATAAGTTGTGAACCTCCATCGAAAGAATGGGTCCAGGAATTATAGCTTGAGCCTATGTCCAAGTGTTCTCCTACAATGTGGCAAAATTTTTGTTCGCAACACGGAAAATATTATTTCAAATGATTGTGAAAACAATATGGGAAATTCTTCAATTGAAAATATCCCACCTGTTATATGCACTAGGAGAATTAGATTCAGAATCTTCTGGTGAATAAGACGCCACTGTTTGGCATCAAAATTTTAGTAAAAATATATTTAAATAATTGGTTATCACCAGGTCTTGTTCCTGGATACGAAAGCAACAATCTTGTGATCAATTCCATCTAGCTCCGACTGAAATGGATATATTTCTGGTTATTTACTTTCATGTGCACGTAACAGTCAAAAAAGCACGACACAGCAAATTCCATCACCAAAGCAAATCGTCACATTGGATTACTTATGAAATTGTGTTCTGGATTTCCTGCATGTTTCTCCCATGTTTTTATTTTGAAAATTAATATTAAGTGACCGTGAAACTTGAACTGTCAAAATAATTTTGAACTGTCACATACATTTCACGTACTTATTTATATCCGTATACATGTTGATATAGTGATATAGTCTGAGAAATACCCCAAGTGTTTTTTGTACCTTTTGTTATTTTACCATCAAAGAAGACTTTTTGCACTTGTTACATAAATAACTATTAATTTAATTTTGATACGTTTATGTGATAGTAATAATTGTATATAAAAATAAACACAATAATAAAACATAGAATTAATCGAGGAATAGTTTCGGTAGGATTTAATTAAGCATATGTGTGATATTGTTACATTTATGAAATTAAAATAATGAATAGATAAGCACATATGTATTCATGCATCAGATTCTACGTTAAATAAAGTCTAGTCAACAGTAATATCATATAAATAAATGTTGTATAGGAGAATATTCATATTGCATATGTTCGACATGCTTCGGAAGGCATAATTTATGCATTTTCGTTGATAATATCCATAGAATTCAATTATGTATGGAAAATCCTTACGTAGTAGTATGCTCTGCTGCAATCCTAAAAAGGAAAACTAATTTGTATTAGATAAGAAGTGTGTTAGATAGTTTTATAAGGAAAAACAGTGATTACGATAACGTTACAAAGTATGTATTAAAATTATACAAACACAAGTGTGCGCATTGAACAATTATTATGAGAAATACTTACTTTGTGTGGTCTAGGTGAAGTTATGTACTATGGAGTGACAATCATATGTGAAATAAATGTGAGTGCAAAATAGTGCAGGTCTCTTTGGAGAACATACATTTGGAAAGTGCAACATAAAATCTAGTGCAGCCAGACTAGAAATGTATGTGGACTTATATTTTTGGGGGCGTAGAAGGCGAATATGACCTTATTTTGGAGAAAAATAGATTTAATTAATTATAAGTAAAATTTCATTATTGTGTTATGAAAAATATAGCATGTGGGGTATCAAAATAAAGAGAATTGCGCATATATTTTAAAGATAATTTTAGTTTTAAGGCAGTAATAGATATAAGAAAGTTATTTATAAAATTAAAAATTATTAACATTTAGAAATTGGATTATCCAATGAGAGCGTTTGTTTGTATGGTCATATCACTACAGGAAAGCTAAAATTTAAGAAAACATTGAGTAAAGATTGTACATTTTTCTAATCACTTGTTAGAATTTCCAAGGTGGAACATATATCACTGAGAGCTGGCATAAACAATCGAGAATATTTTCGTAACCTAAATTTGAACTGCGGTGAATACATGTTCGACTGAAATTTTCTAACCTAATAAATCGTTTCATTTGTTAAATTCGAAGTGTACTTAGTGTATAAAATTATTGTTCTACGTTAATACGAATTGTTTTAATAATAAATATAAATAAAATTGAACGCGAATTATTTTAATTTCAATAAAATTAAATAAAAACAAACAATTAAATCATATTACCAGTATTACAGAATTCATGTAGTTGTTGCATGTAATACAGAAAATAAAACTAAGTGCCCCGATTCTAAATAGAACCAATTTGCCAAAATTGGCGGCGATTCCAACATCATAAAGGAAATTTGGTACAACATAAATATTAATGGTATACATCAAGGAGGATTCACAGCAGGCACATATAGTAAACCAGTGCATCCAATTGAGAAAATTCTAGACCATACCATTGTATGAATACTTCAGGCTGCAAAAAGGTAAGTAACAATTCTAATATTAGAGTTTGGTTATGATACATGTGTTTATATGCAAAGAATTAATAGCGAAATATTTGCAAAGTATTGATAAAGTACATCAATTAAAAACAAATACATTATTATATCAATTTTATTAGTGGAGTTTATCGACCTATTTCCACCGTTTATGCTTTTTGAGCGCGACGTTTCGGAAGCGGACTGCTTCCGTCATCAGGCTTAGTCCTGAGAAGGACTGCTTTCGCAATTCATATGTTATATATATATATATATATATATATATATATATAATTTTTTCCCAAGCACTTGACTACTCTCAGATTCCAACTTGGCACCGTTCACTTACTAGTCTGATACCTTTACCGCTGAGCCACATAGTAATCCAATATATATTTTTTATATATATATATATTAAACTTTTTCGTGGTTGCGTAAAAGTTTATTGCGCATGTTGCGCCGTAACTTCTTGCGCAGGTGTATTGCGCTTAAGCTCTTCGCGCATTATTGGAATCCACATGGGTTTCATTTCTACACTAGCTTGGCTTATTGGATTTTCTGCTAGTGCGATATATATGGCTTCTTTGAGTTTCCGACGAGTTGTGTTCTCGTCCTTTGCCACTATCTGTATGTTATCCCATTGGATGCGGTGGTCTTCGTTCCAGACATGTTCGGCGATTTTGATCTTTCTGTTTCGCCCTTACGGACGTTATTCTTATGTTCTTGATTTCTCGCTTTGAGTGGTCTACTGCTCGCCTATGTATACTCTGCCGCATTCGCATGGTAGGTTGTATACACAATGCTTGGAATTCTGATCTTCATTGTATGGTTTGGTTTTGGTTAGTATTCCCCTGAGCGTCCTGGTCGATTTGAAGGCAGTGCGTATCTTGTATTTGCTGCCTATACTTCGTATTTTGTCTGAGGTGCCTTGTATATATGGTATTATCGCTGTATATTTAGGTTCTTCTTTTTCGGTTACCCTTTCCCTGTTTAGGTTCGGTGTTAGATCGGGGTAACCATTTTCTTTTAGTGTTCTAGCGATATTTTCTTTTTCTTAGATTAAGTTTTAGATCGGGTAGCCATTTTCTTGGAGTGTTCTAGCGATATTTTCTTTTCCCTTCGAGTGTTCTAGCGATATTTTCTTTTTCCTTTGCGTGTTCTAGCTATATTTTCTTTTTTCTTTGTGTGTTCTAGCTATATTTTATTTTTCTTTTGAGTGTTCTAGCGATATTTTCTTTTTCCTTCGAGTGTTCTAGTGATATTTTCTTTTTCCTTTGAGTGTTCTAGCGATATTTTCTTTTTCCTTTGAGTGTTCTAGCGACATTTTCTTTTCATTTTAGTGTTCTAGCGATATTTTCTTTTTGCTTTGAGTGTTCTAGCGATATTTTCTTTTGAGTGTTTTAGCGATATTTTCATTTTCCTTTGAGTGTTCTAGCGATATTTTCTTTTTCAACATCAATTTTAATTTATGCTTGCCTATTTAAATGATGAATCGTATTCTTGTGCAATTTATTAGTAGTCACAAATACAATTATCAACCAGATGTTTAAAGAGGGCTCTGAATACGTTGACAAAGATGCATAGTTATATGTGTACAGGCTGTCCCAAATTCGAGAGCAAGCATGGGGATCTCGCTTATTATAAGAGATAGGATATAGGTTTAAATTCGGCACTTTTGCTAAATTCGATGCCGAGTAATAATCTGAAAAGAAATTTGAGCTAACTCGAATGGATTTGGTTTTATGCTCAAAAAACTAAAAATTTCAATTTTTGTTTTTCGCGTTTGGCTACCGTATTATTAGGAATTTTCAAAATTCGATTAAACATTATTAAGGCAACTTTTTACGCACAATACTAATACGGTATTAAAAATATTATACGACGTTTTGTTTATTCTGAACCATCATCAAGTTTATTTTTTCTTATCAGGGTTGACATATTTTTATGGCGTTGAATGGAGAATGTTATGCTGATTTTAGCAATATATAACACTTCATAGTTTGATCGACTGCGAACTAAAATACTTACTCTTAAATTAAAAACTAAATATTACATTATCACGATACCCATGAATCAAACAAAACTCAGGAGTTGGTTTTTGTCATGTCATTTTCTAAGTGTAAAAAGGGTAAACTGCAACATCCTTCGTGTTAGTGCTTTAAAGTTTGCAAGTTTCTTTAGAATGTTTTCAAATTCAGAAAAACGAGAAATGATAAGGATATTTTATAGCTGCAATAGAAATAGTGTCAGAGCAGAACAAAGATATTTAGAGTAATATCCGGAGAGGCAGCAACCAAACCAGAGATATTTTTTAAAATTAGACCAAAATTTGCGAGAATTTGGATGTTTTCAGAAACCTCGAAATGCATATGGTAGCAGACTAGACAGAGATGCCGAAGAATAAATATTACATCAGGTACTATTTGTTAGTATTATACTAATTATAAGAATTTCCACTCACTTCACTGCTAATTTCAGCAGACATTTTTTTGGAGAGTTATGACTTTATGTTATCCATCTTAGGTTCAAGAAAATCCTTCAACATCTACCAGAGAAATAGAGCAAACTATTGAAGTGCCAAAAACGACAGTTTGGCGAGTGTTAAAGCAACACCGTTACAAACCATTTAAGTTACACGTTAGTCAAACTAGTCAAATAATGCCTCTGAGAAAGAGCTGCAAGTCAGAGTCCAGTTTTGGTCGTCCAAGCTAAACAAAATTATTTGTCACCACTTGGAGAGTTTTTATCTCGGCCATGCAACAGCAAATGATTTGAAGGGTTGTATATTAAAGTCTCTTGTAAAAGCAGATCTACCACTAACTAAACTGGTCTCAGTAAGTAATGATGGCCCAAATGTCAACAAGACAACATTTAAGCTTCTAAATGAAGAAGTATTACAGATCCGTGACAAGGGATTGTTAGAAATAGGCACTAGTTTTCTTAAAGGTCTAAATGAATTTGGCAGTGATGTGTCGGATTTAGTTCTTTCAGTGTATTATTATTTTGATGGGTGGCCAGCAAGATGGGAAGATTTTACAATTATCCAAAAGAAGATGGGACTGCCAGCACACCGATTCTTAAAGCATGTTCCAAGTCGTTGGTTAACCTTGGAAGGAGCAGCTAATCGATTACTCGAGCAATGGGCTGCAGTTCTGGAATATTTTCTTAAATATGTCCCAATGAAACAAGGCCCACAAGAATTGAGGAATGCTAGGTATCAGTGCATTTCCAAGTATTTGAAACATCAAACAATGAAATGTGAAGTACTTTTTGTGGCTTCAAGTGCTCACAAGGTTTACAGGCTGGTTCCAAAAAGAAGAACCTATGATTCATCTCTTGTACAATCAGATAAAAGACCTTGTGATACGAATTGCTGGAAGAATATGTAAAACAACTGCCATCAACACCTTCAGTGGAGATATACATGAAAGCCCATTTGAGGATGTAAACCTGATTCCTGTTAAAGATATCATTTTAGATGAACATTTGCAAAAGGAGGTTGTGTAGTTGACAGAAAAAGACAGACTTTCCTTCTTATGTTGTGTTCAAAAGCACTACAAAGCATCAGGAAAATATCTAATAAACAAGGATTTACTAAGCAATAACAATCTGAAGTATTTCCGATGCCTAAATCGTTCAAAAATTAATGACTCCCACAGTGAGAGAGATGTGGCTAAGCTTGCTGTTAAATTGCCTATATGTGTAGAAATTCATGAATTGATTGTTGAATGGAAACTTTGTCCGCTAGACATAACAGAATTCAAAGAAAAAAGGATTGATGTATTTTGGGGGAAAGTAATGAACACAAATTTGGATAATGGAGTCAAAATACAAGAATTTGACAGTTTTTCTTAAATCAGCTCTATGTGTATATCACGGTACTGCAAGTGTAGAACGTGAATTTTCATTGTCTGCAGAAATTGTAACGGTATAAACGGGTGGTAGAACGGGATTACAGATAAATTGGCCCCTTTTTGTCTCGACTAGTCAGCGTATGGGTCGTGGATTGATGTTAATAATTTTGCACATCCAGAATAATAAATCGTACGTCAGTCAAAATAGGGGATGAAGTCAAAATCGGTTCGGTTAAGGGCGCCAGGATATTTGATAGACAAAAATAAGGGTTGTCGTGCCAAAATTACGAGTACATAGCGTGTCTAAACATCCAAAAAACATGCGCTTACCTATTCGTAATCAATCTCAGGTGTCCGTTACAGCAACTCGTCAAAATTAACCTGAAATAGGGCTTCAAAAAGCACTGCACGCTAGTCAAATAAAAGCGTGATCAACACTTAATACAATTACGTTACTACACCTCAGTGTAAATAATTTGACGTTAACTAATAATCAAAACAAAGCAAAAAAAATCAAACTTATAGAATGCGCTTTAAATAATTTAATACTCAACTAAAAAAATCAGATAAAACACTAAATATTAAGAACGTTATTACTCAAAAATAGAAACCAAAAGTTACGTTATTACTCAATAATAAAGAAAAACTAACTTCGTTACGTTATAACTTAAATTATCGGTAAATTTGCAAAAAAAAACTGGTATGCAACACAGAAGGGTTTCCACAGAATACAAAACACATTTATAAAACAAAACAAAGCTATAATAAAATAAAATAAGGATAAATATAAACATACGATAAAGTGTATGGACAAAAAAAACTACAAAGGCTTATTAGGCGATAGGATGTCTGATCAGAATCTGCTTACGCCGTACTAAATCGTTTAACCTAAATATAAATAAACCGTGGATTATATATATCCACACAACTACAATAGGGTCGATTGCCCTTTACTAATAAAATAAAAAAAAATAGAAAAAAAGTGTGAAGGCGGAGCGTTAAAACTATAATTAATTCCGATAATTAAATTTAAAACAACAACTTACGTTAACAAAAAAACGATACACAACTCCGCTTTCCAACCTTCATCAACAAATAAAATAATTCGAGACACAAAAATCTTCAAAATTTTCAATATAAAGCCCACTATTATATTACCTTACAGGGTCTAGATAGCACCTCCTCTGTGTTACAACGATAGATACGACCCAGGTGATCGGTTATAACGGGAATGGAAACTCCCTGGTCCGGCAAATGATGATAGAATGTTGACTAATATTCTGTTATACACGAACAATTTCTTAATTTAATCTCGTTAAAAGGTTAATGTGAGTGTTCCAAATTGCTTGATAACTTTTAGCTTTTAATGTTCCTTTAAATAATTTTAATTTTCCACTAACAATCCTTAATAATTTGTTTAAATAACTATAAATTTCAATATATATTTAGCGAAAGTTTCTTTATCTTTACACACGCTTCACACGATAATTAAGTGGCACTCAAGAACGATGATTTTAAGTAAATCCGCAAAGGCGATATAAGCCAAGAAGTCCATCGACGCACTAAGAAAACACGAAGATGTCCTCCAGGTAATTTTACGTAAAACCGAAATCGGCACAAGGTATAATCCTTTGGTGATGAACAATTTGAATAAATCCCTTTGTCACAGGTTATCTTCAGGAATAGTTAAACTACCCTTACTACACAAAAAGTACGTTCATTAAACACCACAAGGTTCGAAATATCAACGTTCTAAACCACCCCCTTAAAGCGTAACACAAGCCGCAACGTACAACTACTCGAAAGCGTGATCTGTCTTAGACTCCCAAAATTATTAACAATTTCCATTTTGGATTTTTAATCCTCTCTTAAAAAAAATCTTATCTACTTTAATTCCACCAATTAAAAAACGGAAGGGGAAAATTTAGTACCCCAATACCTAAATTTCGTTCTCGTCCGTAAGGACTCGGTAAATTTTGAAAAACCACACGTCAGCAAAATATCCTGTACAGCCTCTGTATGTTTACCTTAAAGTACGAACAATAAGGCCCACATGTAATCTCTATGAATCAAAACCAAAATACCTAATAATAAACTGGACAACTATACTTACGCGTCTTTCTGTCGCTAACATGACATCATACGCAGATAAACCTATACTATTTATTTAAATCACTTAATTTTCTATTATATTTTACGGGAAACAAACGAAATAAACTTTATTTAAATTTATAAACTACTATTTACAAATAAGCGTTAATCAATATTCAATAAACGAAAATAATACGGAAAAACAACCTAAATTTTCGGAATAATAATTTCACAAACAAAGAATCTAAAGCTCACCATACACCTACATCCCTAAAGCTCGCTACACACGTTAAACCAAATTTATCTAAAACACTAAATTTGACAAAAAAAAATATATACAGAATCTAACTAAATGCATAAGACTACAAACAAAATTACCCAATACGTATACAGGGTGTTCAAAATACCCTGACAAAATTTTATCTGCAAAACGAACACAGATGAAAGAAAAAATGTTAAATGCAAGACTACTGGTAAAAGATTCATTACAGCAGTATCACAATAATGATCCAGCGCAAGTTCCTGTAACAAAAAAACTTATATCCTTAGCACGGAGTGCTTACAAAAGTTATGAAAATTACCTTTTGAAGACGAAAAGAAGAGGCAAAAAGAAGAGCAAAGCATAGTTCAAAAGCAAAAGGAACAAATTGGTCTAGAACAAGCAAATATCAAAAAAGTAAAAGAGAAGAAAGATGAAATTACAGCTTTAGAAAGTAAACTACAAGCTGCCAAGAAGAATGTTGCCGTGCAGTCTGAAGTTTCAGATAAGTTGCTGGATGAAGGAAATGAAAGACTAAAAACTGCACTTAACAAAAGGTGATATAAAAGAAGCTCAAATTGCTCAGAACATCATAAGTGCTGCGATATTCCAAATGGCAGAGAAGAAAGACAAAGAAAAAGAATTGTCTAGCATTCAGAATAAAATCGGCAAACGAAAAAATAGTTTAATAGATACATTTTTCAAAAAGAAACCAAAGAAGTAAAAGATAAAAGCCCAAAACAAGACAGAGGAATATAATAGTGTGCCAAATGAATATAATGAACTTAACTTACCATTGTTTGTAATCATACTCATGTCATATATTGTAATAAAATAAATAAAAGCCATACCCCATTCAGGTTGGATTTAACTCTTCTTGATTATTTCATTGCCTTACTTTGTGAGTACCTAAATAACAAAAAAAATATTTTCAGCACTTAAGCTTTCGCTAATGTAAAATTTGTGTAAACCATTCGCTGAGTTAATACAACAATAATCATAATGAAATGGTTGAAAATATTTACATGAGTATTTTAACGAGAAGAGTTGGACCCCACTTACCCGGCAAAATGATAGGGGAAAAATTAAAAAAATATATTTATTCATGTGTACCCAACACCCTTATTTTAGTGCCTAAAATGGTACTTATTTTTATGACTCAGGTCCTTAAAAGTCCTTATTTTCATATTATTCTGTTGAAAAGTTGTTAGGCTCCCTGCCTAATGTAGGATCAGTGTACTGAATATCACCAATTCAAAGAACTGTTTATTAGATAACTCTGGAGTGAGGTACAACAGAATGTTCTAAGAGAAGAATTTGCAAGAGCAAAATATGATAGAAATTTGGGAACGGCAAGGAAAATTTATATCATGAAAAAATTTCAAATAGCAAAATACTTTACCCCCAGTATGAATGAACCGGCTAGGGTGCCGTATTGGCAAGTCAATTGGAAAACAATATTATAGAAAAAATCGTACCTCAGAACATTCAAGATATCGCACCACTACTACAATTCTTAAAGAGGTATGATGCACACGAAAAACATTTAGCTTTATGTTGTCACTTTAAAATCTTAATATTTCGTCACAAACCTACAATCAAAATTGAAACGAATGCATTAAATTCGATCATACAAACAATGATTGCGACATATAAAACACTGTTGTTGTTGCTTATATATTTTGTGAAAAAAGAATGTTTTTATTTTGTTTAAATAAACAATTTCTTGTCTTTTACACGGCTCAGTTTTTTTTGTTTACGATCACCCTGATTTACCCCATAGTTTTTATTTAACAAAATCACTTTCTCATTTTTTAATAATAATCATTTTGATCACATTTGCAATGTTTTGAAGGTGTGTATGGTAAGATGTCATTAAAACAGCTGTTCAATTTATAATAAGCACAAGCCTTACATTGTACTTTATGATTTCTGAATAATCACATTTGTACTGTACTTGAGGAGTGTTTTAATTGATTTAAATTGCTCTTCTGTTTGGATGAATGATCACACTGATCATATTTGTAATTAATAGTTGAATGTATTAATTGATGTTGTTTTAAATTCCGCTTTAGTTTTGATGAATAATCGCATTGATCACATTAATGAGTGTTTTATTTGATGTCTTTTTAAATTACTCTTCCGTTTTGAGGAATGATCACAATGATCGCATTTGTAATAATTTCTTAAAAAGTGTGTTAATAGATGTTGTTTTAAATTACGCTTTAGTTTTGATGAATAATTACATTGGTCACATTTGTAATTAGTAGTGGAAGTGTGTATTTCATGATGGTATTTTAGATTGAGTTTTACATTTGTTGAATAGTCACATTGATCACATTGGTAAATGGTATTTGAAGAGTGTATTAATTGATGTCGTTTTACGTCATCCTTCCGTTTTGATGAATAATTACACTGATCACATTTGTAATAAGTACTTGAAGAGTGTTTCAATTGATGTTTTTTTAAATTGCTCTTCCATTTTGATGAAAGATCACACTGAGGACAATTGTAATAAGTACTTGAAGAGTGATTTAACTGATGTCTTTTTAAATTGCTCTTCCATTTTGATGAATAATCACATTGATCACATTTGTAACAAACATTTGAAGCAGGTACTAAATTGTGCTTCCGATTTGATGAATAATCACATTGATCATTGTTGTAATTAGTACTTGAAGCGTGTTTTAATAGGTGTGCTTTTAAATTGCGGTTCAATTTTGATGTATAATCACAATGATCCCATTTGTAACTAGTACTTGAAGTGTGTATTAATAGATGTCGTTTTAAATTATTCTTCACTTTTGTTGAATAGTCGCATTGAGCACATTTGTAGTTAATACTTGAAGTGTGTGTTAATTGGTGTTTTAAATTCCTCTTCCGTTTTGCTGAATAGTCACATTCATTGCATCCATATAACACAAGTGACGAGTGGTTTACATTAGAATCAACTTCAATTGTATTAATGTGTTTTATCGAATAAAAATCAGTCTTTAATGTTAGAAGCATTTGCATCTTCATATTTTATATTATTAGAACCCAAATTAATTTCTTGTTTTATATCATTATTTATAATGACTTGTTGCCGGGCAAGCAATACATCAATTGATATTTCTTCTTCAGGTTCCAATTTAATTATATTTTTATTAACTTGAGTTGACATCTTGAAGTATTCACAAGTTCCATAAAAATGTTTACTTATAATATTAATTAGATTGAAAACACATATAAAATATTTGGGTTGAGATTTTCCAAAATGTGTAGCTACCAGATGAATAGCAAGACCAAGAAGTTACATTCCCTTTTTTTTTCAAAAACTTTCAGTAATGGAATAGTACCAACATAATGAAAAATAATAAAATTACATTTGCTTTTTTTTAAATATATCAACGCCATTATTTTACATGATATAGTAATGTAATATGTCGTAGTCAATGCGAAACATCCACCTCGATGTCGGCAATTGCGCGAATACAAATATGGAAAGCGTTAATTCAAAATTAATTTGCAAAATTGGGTCGAGCTTTGGAAGAGGAGGAACAAGGTGGCACAAGCACCCACCTTTAATGTTTTATAGGCCGTTTTTCTAAAAGTACTCCACAATTAGAAAAATCCACCTCGACGTTGGCAATTGCGCGAATACAAATATAGAAGGCGTTAATTCAAAATTAATTGCAAAATTGGGGCGAGTTTTGGAAGAGGAGGATTGCTCGAATAATGTGACACAAGCACTTACCTGTAATGACCTATAGGCCGTTTTTCGAGAAGTATTCCACAATTCGAAAAATTCACCTCGATGTCGACAATTGCGCGTATACAAGTGTAGAAGGCGTGAATTCAAAATTAATTTAAAACATTTGAGCAAGTTTTGGAAGAGGAGGATTATTCGAACAAGGTAGCACAAGCACCCACCTTTAACACCCTATCGGCCTTTTTTCTAAAAGCAATCAACAATTCGAAAAATCACCTCGATGTCGGCGATTGCGCGAATACTAGTACAGAAGACGTTAATTTAAAATTAGTTTGCAAAACAGTGGCGAGATTTGGAAGAGGAGTTTTATTCGAACAAGGTGGTACAAGCTCCCACCTTTAATGTTCTATCGGCTGTTTTTCGAAAAGTCCTCGACAATTCGAAAAAAGCCACATCGGCGTCACCAATTGAGCGAATACAAATATAGAAGGCGTTAATTAAAAATTAATTGCAAAATTGGGACGAGTTTTGGAAGAGGAGGATTATTCGAACAAAGTAGCACAAGCACCCACCTTTAATGCTCTATCGGCCGTTTTTCGAAAAGTACTCCACAATTAGAATAATCCACATCGGCGTCGCCAATTGAGCGAATACAAATATAAAAGACGTTAATTCAAAATTAATTACAAAATTGGGACGAGTTTTAGAAGAGGATTATTCGAACAAGGTAGCACAAGCACCCACCTTTAATGCCTTATCGGACGTTTTTCGAAAAATTCACCTCGACATCGGCAATTGAGCGAATACAAATATTGAAGTCGTTAATCCACAATTGGTTGCAAAATTGGGACGAGTTTTCGAAAAGGAAGATTATTCGAACAAGGTAGCACAAGCAACCACCTTTAATTCCTTATAGGCCGTTTTTCGAAAAATTCTCAACAATTCGAAAAATCCACCTCGACGTCGGCAATTCAGCGAATACAAACATAGAAAGAGTTAATTCAAAATTAATTTGCAAAATAGGAGTGAGTTTTGGAAAAAGAGAATTATTCGAACAAGGTGGCACAAGCACCCACCTTTAATGCCCTATCGGCCGTTTTTCGAAAAGCAATCCTCAATTCGAAAAATCACCTCGATGTCGGCAATACTAGTACAGAAGGCGTTAATTTAAAATTAGTTTGCAAAACTGGGGCGAGTTTTGGAAGAGGAGTTTTATTCAAACAAGATGGCACAAGCTCCCACCGTTAATGTCCTATCGGGCGTTTTTCGAAAAGTCCTCCACAATTCGAAAAATCCACATCGGCGTCGCAATTGAGGGAATACCAATATAGAAGGCGTTAAGTAAACATTAATTGCAAAATTGGGACGAGTTTTGGAAGAGGAGGATTATTCGAACAAGGTAGGACAAGCACCCACCTTTAATGCCTTATTGGCCGTTTTTCGAAAAATACTCTACAATCCGAAAAACTCACCTCGTCGCCGGCAATTGAGCGAATACTAATATAGAAGTCGTTAATCCACAATTGATTGCAAATTTGAGAGTTTTGGAAGAGAGGACCTTTAGCCCTATAAGCAGTTTCTCGAAAAGTACTTCAAAACGTCGTCGACGTCGACAATTGCGCGTACACAAGAGTAGAACAATTCACCTCGACGTCGGCAATTGCGCGAATGCAATTGTAGAAGGCGTTAATCCAAAATTAATTTGAAAAATTTGGGCGAGTTTTCGAACAAGGTGGCACAATACCCATCTTTAATACCCTATATGCCGTTTTTCGCAAAGTACTCCACGATTCGAAAAATCCACCTCGATGCCGACAGTTGCGCGGATACTAGTGCAGAAGGCTAGAATTCAAAATTAATTTAAAACATTTGAGCAAGGGAAGAGTTGCTCCTTCTTCAATTTCGAAAAGCACTCCACAATTCAAAAAATCCACCTCGACGTCGGCATTTGCGCGAATGTAAACATGGAAGGCGTTCATTTAAAATTAAAATGCAAAATTGGGGCACGTTTTGGAACAAAAAGATTATTCGTACAAGGTGACAGAATCACTTAGCTTTAATGCTCTCTCGGCCGTTTTTCGAAAGGTACTCTACAATTCGAAAAATCCACCTCGATGTCGACAATTGCGCGAATACAAATATAGAAGGCGTTAATTTGCAAAACTGGAGCGAGTTTTGGAAGACGAGGATTGTTAGAACAAGGTGGTAGAAGCACCCACATATAATCCCCTGCGCCTGTTTCTCGAAAAGTACTCCACAGTTCGAAAAATCCACCTCGATGTCGGAAATTGAACGAATACAAATATAGAAAGTGTTAATTCAAAATTAATATGCAAATTTGGGGCGAATTTTGGAAGAGTAGGATTATTCGAATAAGGTGGCACAAGCACTTACCTTTAATGCCCTATAGGCCGTTTTTCGATAAGTACACTACAATTCTATAAATCCATCTCGATTCCGCAATTGCGCGAATACAAATATAGAAGGCGTTAATTTAAAATTAATTTGCAAAATTGGGGCGAGTTTCGGAAGAGCATTATTCGAACAAGGTGGCAGGAGCACCCACCTATAACGCCCTATAGGCTGTTTTTCGAAAAGTACTCCACAATTCGAGAAATCCACCTCGACGTCGGAAATTGAGCGAATATAACTATAGAAACTGTTAATTCAAAATTAATTTGCAAAATTGGGGCGAGTTTGGAAGAGGAGGATAATTCGAATCAGTCGGCACTAGCATTCACCATTAATTCCATATCGGCCGTTTTTCAAGAAGTACTCCATAATTCAAAAATTCACCTCGAAATCGACAATTGCGCGAATACAAGTGTGGAAGGCGTGAATTCAAAATTCAACGTTTTGGAAGAGGAGAATTATTTGAACAAGGCGGCCGAAGCACTCACCTTTAATGCCCTATCGGCTGCTTTTCCAAAAGCACTCCACAATTCGAAAAATCCACCTCGATGTCGGCAATTGCGCGAATAGAAGGCGTTAATTTATAATTAATTTGCAAAACTGGGGCGAGGTTTGGAAGAGGAGGATTACTCGAACAAGGTGGCACAAGCACCCACCTTTAATGGCCTATGGGCTGTTTTTCGATAAGTACTCCATAATTAAAAAAATCCACCTCGATGTCGACAATTGTGTAAATAGAAGGTGTGGAAGGCGTTAATTTATAATTAATTTGCAAAACTGGGGCGAGGTTTGGAAGAGGAGGATTATTCAAACAAGGTAGCATAAGTACACACCTTTAATGTCCTATCGGTCGTTTTTCGATAAGTACTCCACAATTCAAAAACGCCACCTCGATGTCGACAATTGTGCGTATGCAAGTGTAGAAGGTGTGAATTGGAAATGAATCAAAAAAATTTGGAAGAGGAGGATTATTCGAACAAGGTGGTACATGCACTCTCCTTTAATGCACTATAGGTCGTTTTTCGAAAAGTGCTCTACAATTCGCAAAATCCACGTCGATGTCGTGAAACGCGCTAATACAAATATAGAAGACGTTAATTTAAAAATTAATTTGCAAAATTGGGCGAGTTTTGGAAGAGGAGGATTATTCGAACAAGCTGGCGCAATCGCCCACATTTAATGCCTTATCGGCCGTTTTTCGAAAAGTACTCCACAATTCAAAAAATCCACCTCGACGTTGGCAATCGCGCGAATACAAATATAGCAGGGGTTAATTCAGAATTAATTGCAAAATTGGGGCGAGTTTTGGAAGAGGAGGGATATTGGAACAAGGTGGCACAAGCACTCACCTTTAATGCCCTATAGGCAGTTTTTTGAAATGTCCTCCGCAATTCGAAAAATCCACCTCGACGTCGGCAATTGAGCGAATACAAATATAGAAAGTGTGAAAATTAATTTGCAAAATTGGGGCGAGTTTTGGAAGAGAAGCATTGCTCGAATAATGTGGCACAAGCACCCACCTCTAATGTCCTATAGGCCGTTTTTCGAGAAGTATTCCATAATTCGAAAAATCCTCCTCGATGTCGACAATTGCGCGTATTCAAGTGTAGAAGGCGTGAATTCAAAATTAATTTAAAACATTTGCGCAAGTTTTGGAAGAGGAGGATTATTCGAACAAGGTAGTACAAGCACCCACCCTTAATACTCTATAGACCATTTTTCTAAAAGTACTCCACAATTCGAAAAATCCACCTCGATGTCGACAATTGCGAGTATACAAATTTGGGCGAGTTTTGGAAGAGGAGGATTTTTTAAACATGGTGACACAAGCACCCACCTTTAATGCTTAGGCGGTTTTTGTAAAAGTACTCCACAATTCGAAAAGTCCACCTCGATGTCGGCAATGGCGCGAATGCAAAATTAATTGAAAAATTGAGGCGAGTTTTGGAAGAGGAGGATTATTCAAACATGGTGACACAAGCACCCACCTTTGATGGGCTATAGGCGGTTTTTGTAAAAGTTCACCAAACCCACCTCGATGTCGGCAATGGCGCGAATGCAAAATTAATTTGCAAAATTTAGGCGAGTCTTGGAAGGGGAAGATTAGTCGATCTAGGTGGCACACATCTTTAATGCCCTATAGGCCGTTTTTTATTATGATGTCATAATTCTGTCAAAATTTTAGTTATTTGCGTTTGAATGTTTTAGGTTGAACTATAGTAACTTTTTTGGTATTTCTATTTTTGTTGTTTACAAATAAAAATTAAAAATATGTGTCATACTTTTTTGACAATGTTTCTGATTTTATACATTTGATTTATGATTTATAATATTGGGAAACATAATATTTGAGTTCTCTTAGCTTTTATTTAATCAAACTATGATTACTAGGTACGTGAATTCGAATTCAATTTGTTTATTCAACACGCATGGGAATAGTTCACGAAGAGATGTTAATTATTGTTATTGTACCCCTACAGGTGGTTTAATTTGTTCACCAAGGTTATTGTAGGTTTTGTTTAACGGTATGACACAGTTTACAGTAGAACTTCATATGTGATATACAAATATGTGTAGAACATGTTGCAGTTTTACTGTATTATCCTACGTTGATGTAGTTTTAGTTTTATGTTATGATCAAGCTTGCAATAAGGCTTCATGTGTACTATGACATGCCAAAGTGTACAATATTTATAGGTTTCCTCATCACCTTAGTATGATATTTGGTTTAAAAATTCAAATTTCACATAGGAGGTACTATGTTCGACGCGTTACTCCTATATTTTGATTGGGGGAGTTCGCCTGTTAGTTCGAGAGCTTGTTGTGCAAAACCCTCCTCATAACAACCGCAATTGTATAAGAGGAGGAGGATAATCGGTCCACTAACTCCCGTACTAGGTAGCCCTATTCCCAATCATAGGGTGACCAGTCAATGAAGACTAAGAACGGTTGCAAAATTTGAAGTGTAACGTAATTTTTCGGCTACCATTACCTCTTCAATTGCATTTTCCATACAAATTATGGTGTCTATTCCATGAGGACTAATAACGATTGCAAAATATGAACTGTTAGAACCATTTGGCCTAAATACTTCTAGCACGTATTCACAACGATAGACTACTGTTTATACAAGAAGCAAGTGAAAATAAAGGAAGGGTTCGCTAGTCTGACGGGATCATTCTAACCATCTAAGATAAGTGGAACATTGGACCCAACGATGACATCTTTGATTGTCCTCCAAACCACATGTTTAACATCTATTGTACATGTTCTCTGAATTCATCAAAACAAGTTCTTGCAGATTAATGCGAAAAGAGGTGGGAAGAAAATCCTCAGTATCGAATGAATGGTTAAGTAAGCGAAAAATATAGTAGACAGCGTAAACTCTACAGTTATGGGGACCCCTTTGACTTGGAAAACTGGTTCCTTCCCTGCCATATATTTTTTTTTCTGATTGTGGACCTGAACAAGCTAAATTTGGCCTATCACGCTAAAGCACTCAGGAACACTTAGGAGGATGGATAGTGGGGTAATGAATTACAATACGATATGAAGACAGTGAGGGCGAGAAGGAAGAATAAGGATGAGAATAGATTAAGGAGGAAGGAAAAGGTAACCGGCAGCCTTTACCGAGCTCAGAAAATTGGAGACCCAATATTAAGGAGCCCATGGTAAGGGTGGTGGTACCTCCCCGGATGGCATGGAGTATACATGCCTACCACCTCTATCCTTTAAATAACAAGAAATGGTCTGCTTATATTTTTTGCGGTTGAATGTGTTGTGCAACGTCTCGAATCTTTCACGACCAATTGATAATTTAAAGGATCAACCATTAACACGATACAATGGTTTGAGTTGACATTATACGGCATGCTGATTTTTGTAGTGTCCAACATAGAAATATGATTTAATGGGAATTTTTGGGGAACAGGGCGAGACAGATGTCGAAACAAATAAAAAGTAAGTGACATCTGGGCATATACAGTTGACGGATTTACAATTTCTTTCATGAAAGAAAAGACTGGTGCATCTATAGCGGTGCCATGAAGTCATTTCTTATCAAACAAGGAGTTGCACTCGTCACTATAGAGCAGAATTTCATGAAATCCTGAATTTGGGTACCTACCAACAACGTATTGGAGAGTGAGATCTTCTCGACAATAATATGAAGGTTGACAACGCTAAAAGCTTTCCATAGAAGTGGTAGGAGCACATGGACTGATCCTGTTTAATGTTAACTCCTCTTCATCGATGACTTTATTAAATCTTACTTTTTTAAAATACCTGGACTCAAAATGGGTTTTAGATTATAATACTGGACGTTTTTTCCATACTTCTTCAACTAGTGCATTAATAGGATCGGAAGGAAGTTTAGGGAAACTAATGTCTTTAGGTTTATCCTTGGGTTCTTTAAAATTGATTTATTTCTTTCGATGACATTTTTCAACCTGGATTTTTAGAGGAAATTTTGGCAGATGTTTTTTTGCAAATCAGACAAATTCGATGTAAGAAATATTTTGGCTGCGCTTTAAGCGTGGAAGGGATTTGGTTTCAATGCATAAAGATTCAATTCGATGCTGCAATTTTGTAATAAACCTACCGATCTTATCCTTCGTCTTATTTCGAACAACGTAGTGCTTAATTTGTTTGAACGAATTTTCTACAACAGCATTAGATACGCGTTGTTCCTGAGGATTCAATAAAAGTCCCGACCACAAAGCAATATATGGCATATGTTTATTTAAGAGAAGTTCCGCAAATTGAGAACAATGAAATGGGTTCAGTGTAGATGAATGGATGCTTTTGGCTTTAATTTCGATCACCATATATTGCACTGAAATGTTGAAACATTAGCGTATCTCGGGGGGAGTGGGTAAAATTTTCACAATCGTTGGAAAGACTTGCTCCTTATTCAATTTCCAGTTCTGTTAGTATTTTATATTGCCCACTAGTCATGGCAGAAAAGGCATCCTGCACACGTGGAGTTTCATGTGGACTTATAAAATCATTAGGAACCCTTTATAGAATTTGTTTACCTCATCCATAGTTTTCGACATAATCAAAGAAGCGATACCTTCTAGAAGAACACAGCCTACCTTTTTCCCAACATTAATACTTTTGATACGTCTGGCTATGATGTGCATAATATGAGCACAGCAAATGTGAACAGGTACTAAGCCTTTAAGAATTACCTTTATTACGTAAATAATTAAATGTAATATTTATATAATGCTAATGCAACACATTCATATTATTTAATCCGTTCAAAAAGCTATTTATTGAAGCCCAACTTCAATCCACAACTCGAGAGAAAAACGGCCTTTAGGGCATTAAAGGTGGGTGCTTGTACCACCTTGTTCGATTAATCCTCCTCTTCCAAATTGTCGACATCGAAGTGGATTTATCGAATTGTGGAGTACTCTTCGAAAAACGGCCTATAGGTCATTAAAGGTGGGTGCTTGTGCCACCTTGGTTGAATTTAATTTTAATTTTGAATTCACGCCTTCTACATTTGTATACGCTTAATTGTCGACATCGAGGTGGATTTATCGAATCATAGAGTACTTTTCGAAAAACGGCTTATACGGCATTAAAGGTGTGTGCTGGTGCCGCCTTGTTCGAATAATTCTCCCCTTCCAAAACTCGCCCAAATTTTCTAAATTAATTTTGAATGCACGCCTTCTATGTTTGTATACGCACAATTGTCAACATCGAAGCGGCTTTTTCGAATTGTGGAGTACTTTTCGAAAAACGGCCTACATGGTATTAAAGTGCCACCTTGTTCGAATAATCCTCCTTTTCCAAAACTCGCCCAAATTTTGTAAATTAATTTTGAATTCACGCCTTCTATATTTGTATACGCACAATTGTCAACATCGAAGTGCAGTTTTCGAATTGTGGAGTACTTTTCGAAAAACGGCCTATAGACATTAAACGTGTGAGATTGTACCACCTTGTTCGAATAATCCTACTCTTCCAAAACCTGCCCAATTTTTGTAAATTAATGTTGAATTCACGCCTTGTATATTTGTATTCGCGTGATTGTTGACATCGAGGTGAATGTTTTGAATTGTGGGGTACTTTTCGAAAAAAAAGCTTATATGTCATTAAAGGTGGGTGCTTGTACCACCCAAATTTTGTAAATTAATTTTGAATTCACGCGTTCTATATTTGTATACGCGCAATTGCCGACATCGAGATGGATAGTTCGCATTGACTACGACATATTACATCACTACATCACGTGAAATATAGGCGGATTATTTAGTTATTTTATTATTTTTCATTAGGTTGATACTATTTCATAAGCGAATGCCCTTGAAAAAAAAACGAATCTAACTTCAGGCTGGTCGTAGCAAGGTATAGGCAATGAAAGTGTATAAACTCTGTAATACGTAATTCTCGTCTTCTTAGGCGTCGCGTGCTGTATATAATGTATACAGCATTGTATGCTTCATAGATATAATAAATGGTGGTATAATATACAATGGAGTATAAACAATTATAAATATAACCTTAAGATGCCTGCGCTACAGCGTGCAATTTATGAAGCTCTGTTATGTATTTATTGGTGGCGCAAAATTCAAATTGCCAGACAAACAAATTTAGAGTTGAAAATATCCACCCTTATTCACATATAAAGTGCATCCTTTTCATTTCATAACTCAAATCAAAATGAATAATTAGAACAGTGATCTGGGATTTTAAATAGGGTTAACTAAAAGAAGGGCTTGAAAGTGAAGTCTGAGAATTGCCCAAACTCCTTTTTCTTTCTCTCTTGCTTAAATACAAAATGGATGAAACAAAAAGTTGTTAGATTTGGGCACGTATATATGTTGATATAGTCTGAGAAATACTCCAAGCACTGTTTGTACCTTTTGTTATTTTGCGGACATCAAGGAAGACAAAACGTACCTTCCAAAATTATTGTTGGCCCCAGATTGCAGTTGCGAACCGCTCACAAAACAGATATATGGTCAAAAAAATTACCCATAGATAAGTGAGGGGATAGATACACGATTCCTACCATTCATAGACGAATCACTTTACTACCATTCTCGCCGTTTTAATAAATTAGTTGTGTATTATATCACCTGACCGCTAATGAAGCAAAGGCGGGAATTTTAAAAGTTCATATTCAAATGCTTTATTGTGATTGTATAAGAACTGGCGCGTTTGCACCACCTCAGTTTAAAACCGAGGTGGTGCAAATGGGTTTAAAAGTATTAAAACATTTAACTTCCATAATATTGTATTTACTAACATAAGTAGGTATATGAATTCTACCGGGTGATTCCTTAATACTGATGACAGTTTGAATTTAATATACAATTTTTTTTACAGCACGATAATTAACAAAACATTTTTTATTTACTTACACTAAATTCGTCAAAAGTAAATTAACATTATAAAAGTAACAAAATTTAATCTATTCAAACACGTATTTATATTTATTTATACAATACTTTGTTCATAAAATAATAAAATTGACATTCACATATAAGTAATAATCATTTTACATCATTTTAACGGAAAGAATAAGGTTAAATAAACACCGGGCCTTAGGGTATTATGGTGGTTAAATGTTGCTTGACTAAAGTCACTAAATATGGCGTCACCAGCGCCTTCGGTGACGTGATACATAACTACGGGGTTTGGAACCAAACTGAACACCAATTTTATTAAAGGGGTGAATACCGCATGGAATTACCGAACGAAAGGTCCGCGCCTGAACTAACTGCAGAGGCTTTGGGAATATCAACAAAAACAATATAGAGAACAAGAAAAAATGAAGACTCTTCCTGACTCCGAATTTAAAAGAACTCTCCCTAAAAAACTTATGGAAATAGAAACTAGATGTACACCTCTCATTAAGTAGTTTACGACAAGTGGTACATAAAATGTGCAGCAAGAAAAAACATGTATCGGCAAAAACAATTCGTGAGAGGTTCCGAAAAAAAATGCCTGATGTACAATGTTGCAAAAGAACCATTATTAGCTGGATACATAAAGTTGGTTTTCGGTTAAAAAAAACTTATAATAGAAACGTTTCAGTGGGGCTTCCTACAATACGATACAAGAGGTTAGTTTCTTAGAAAATATTCCCGAGAAAGGACTTTTATACACCAACGGTTTTGGACGAGGTGGCAAGATAATACTGCATTAATTCAGTGTAAGAAAATAGGCGAGGGTTCAAGATATCATCGTGCATGCAAAAGGAGATGCCGGGTTTGTTGACGGCACAGGGCTAGTTTTCAAAAGTAATCGAAAAACCGGCGACTACCATGACAATATGAACTGCGAAAACTTTAAAAATGGTTCAAAACCAAACTTATACTCAACATAGAGGAACCCAGTTTAATTATCATGGATAACGCCAGTTACCATCCACGATTGGTGGAACCAATTCCATGTTCCAATTGGTCTAAAAAAAATTACTAGAGTAGGTCGAGTCTAAAAATATCAATATTCAAGGGGAACTTATAAAGTACCAATTATGGGAAATTATAAGAACTAAGTTGCCAAAAAAGGGTATTATTTGGAATGATCTAATTGGGCAATTTAATTCAAAAAATGAATATTTTAGAAATGTTCCCCCGAACTAGTACCAGTCCTATCTAAGCTCTATACGATCTCTATATCTTCTGGGGAATTTCCTTCATCATGGAAGTTAGCAAATGTTCAACCTATTCCCAAAAAAGGTGATAAGACCGATCCCTCAAATTACAGACCAATTTCCATCACTTCCATTTTGTCTAAAATCATGGAAAAAGCCATCAATCAGCAACTGCTCACGTTCCTCGAAACTAACAATCTCCTTAGTGACCACCAATATGGGTTTAGGCAAAGTCGTTCAACAGGCGATCTTCTTTCATATGTGACCCAAGTTTGGAACAATACAGTAGAGCAGTCCGGTGAAACAGTTGTAGTCGCTTTAGATATCTCAAAGACATTTGACCAAGTTTGGCATAAGTGTTTACTTCCCAAACTCACCTCGTTTGGGTTAAATGATACGCTCATCAACTGGGTTTCTAGTTTCCTTGATAAAAGACGAATACGTGTCGTAGTTGATGGCTTTTTTTCAAAAGAGGTTAGCATTAACGCGGGCGTACCACAGGGATCCGTTATAGCGCCTACACTTTTTCTGCTGTACATAAACGACCTTATTTCTTCAACAACTAACCCCATCCATTGCTTTGCTGACGATAGCACTCTTCACTGTAGTTCATCTCAGTCTACTCATAGTGATAATCCACCCTCTATGTCAAATCAAGAAATTAAAGCTGAAATGGCAAATTCAATCAACAAAGACATTCAACGTATTCTCGAATGGGGAAGCAATAATCTAGTTAAATTTAATGCTAACAAAACTCAGTGTTGCCTTATGTCCGCCAAAAAAGATCGATCATTTCTTGTTGTAAGTATGAATGACTCAGTTCTTAAGTTTTCAGACTCTATTACTCTGTTGGGTATGACTGTATCTTCAAATCTCTCATGGGTTGACCATCTTTTGTCAGCTACCAAAACAGCTGCTCATAGAATAGGCTTTTTGTACAGATCTAAGCAGTACTTTACCTCTCGACAACTCCTTATGCTGTATAAGGCCCAAATTCGGCCTCATCTGGAATATAATTCTCACCTTTGGGTTAGTGCTCCCCAATACGCTCTCGATATCGTTGATCGTATTCAAAAGAGAGCGATTAGGCTTATAAATGACCCGTCCTTAACTTCTCACATACAGTCCCTTGAGCATAGAAGGATGGTTTCAGTTCTTTCTTTGTATTATCGTTATTACAACGGCTATTGTGCTGGTGAATTACATTCTTTGATACCATCTCCGGCTATCTTTGCGAGAAACACTCGGTTCGCTCATTCACATCATCAGTATGCAGTACAAATCTCCACTTGTCGTACCAAACGGGCGCAATCCACATTTTTCTACACGGCTTCTAAACTCTGGAATGATCTCCCTAGTTCCTGTTTTCCTCTCACTTATGGTATGAGAAAATTTAAGGTAGCTGTTCATAGGCATCTATTGGCAATTCATTATCCCTCTATCCATCCTCCTAAGTGTTCCTGAGTGCTTTAGCACGATAGGCCTTATTTAACCTGTTCAGGTCCACAATCATAAAAAAAAAATATATATTGCCGTCTATGCAAAAAGGTAGGTTAAATGGTTCTTGTATTGCCCAAATTGACTCGTTCCACATATAATTCGGTAACGGATGCTGCGAGCGAGCGGACCATGACGCAGGACTTCTTACCTGTTTATTCGAGAACGATATGCTCTGTTAAGAAAATTTAACGGAACGATGCAACACCAGAGTCGCAGTAGAAGGAAAGGCAGGCATATGCAAGCATTTCTTTGTTCTCGATGAAACGTATTCGTATACACACGCAAGGTCAATTAAACTAATTCATAATAAAAAAGCCGCTTCTATAGTAGTCTTTTAATATAAATAAAAACTATCTGTAAGCTTTAATTAGAAGAAAATTACCAACATAGTCTTTATGAAAGCAAATCTTTTATGTTACTTTAAACAATGAAAAACCACTATAACGCTTTACTAATAAAATAAATTTTAGTTAACATACGCATAAATGACATTTATTGATATAAAAACAATCATGTTTCTTTGTCTGGTGATCTGCATACATTAAAACCAATAAATTTATAAGTAAATCTTAATCACATTTTTATTTTTCGGGACGCTGAACATAAATCCGAGGTTTGAATCGTCCAAATTTGCAATATGCAAAGCAAAGTCATTGTATTTTTTCATTATAACGCTTTACTAATAAGAGAAATTCTAGTTATCATATACATTGTTCGTTCTTTTCCAATAAATCTGTATACTCTTCTTTTATACGTTGTATATAGGCCGATTTCACCTCTTTAAAGCCAGTTTCAACGTACGTCAGCTTTGGAAATTGTAATCTCCCATAAGGAAATAGAACCCGGGAAAGGGTTTCTATTTCCTTATGGGAGATTACAATTTCCTAGTTGAGTGTTTCGATAGCTTAAAGTACATAGTATGTATCGCGTTTTCATCTGCAGGAAGAAGGTCGATATCGGATAAAATCCTAAGGCTTTTAACCTTGCTGGGTTGACTGCACGAGGATACAATACTACCGAAAAACTAGTACTACAGAAGCTTTTTGACAATTATCAGCAATAAACACACTCTTTGAAAATGATTATAGTTAAAGCATGTTTACATATGGTTGGGGGCATTACTATGTTTGTTGGTTTTCTGACTGCACCCAAACTACTCATGAACGCATCCTTTGTATTTAGCAGCGTTTATATTTTCTTCTTTGAAATACTCGTAAAAGCGCTAAGGTAATGCACATTTAAACTCCGTTTCTAACACTATACGTTCACCATACTTCTCAACCTTTCATGCTTCTACTTTACTACACTATTTTTACATATTCCTTATTGCTAATACACAGCTTCATCCTCTTCTGTTTTCATTATATAACACTCCAAATCGAATTTTACTTACTTTATTAACGTCTCCAAATCGCTTCTTTCACTCCACACTTACTGCTTTCTGTCCAACTTTCATACACAAGAAGTCATTCTTGTCGAAAACGGTTTAGAATTTGCTAAAATACCACCTCCTGGACGTTAACCCCTGTTGACTTATTTCAGCATCTGTTGAAAAAGCTACCCCTAATGTAGGTGATTTAAGCAGATTATTCAGCTTTTCTATAATATAAAAACTGTCCTCAATTTAGACACCACTTAACCTTATTACCATAAACAACAACCTTCCCATGAGTTGATTTTTGAGAATATGATATCCTTCGAGCCAATAAACTTTAACCCCCCCCCTCGGATCAATAAGCTTTACCCCTGCACAGCCTGGTTCAATTTGTTTTCTGTGGGGGGAAACGACTACTGCTTCTGGGTTAGCTGTGTTGGGAAACGACTATCTGTATTTAGGAAACGGTTATATGTCTTAGAAGAACTACCTCCTACTGGTGGTTAGTATAGTAAGATACTGTAAGCATACTATTTAGCCAGTACAGGAACCTCGATATACGTTTAGCATAGACAACCCTCTTGTTTCCACGAACTGATTCTATTGTTAGAATTGAGCAATAGGAACGCTTATTTACTATTCCCAAAACAACCTTCATGTTTCCACAAACTGCTTCTATCTTTAGATTTCTAATCATACCCCATACGTACGACATGGCTGGAAAACACGTCGCAAACCTCGAAATAACGTCATGAAACGCCGAAAAAACATTAAACAAAAAAAAACGTTGTAAAACGTCGCAAACACCAAAACATAGATACATGGATATCTAGATACACACAGAACCAATAAAAGCACTGTTTAACCTTAGGAATTCTAAGAATATCCTTGCAGGCCAGCTTGATTTCCAATCATTCTAACAACTTCTAAGAATCGACGAATTTTGACCTTGAGCGGGGAGCGCGTACGTGCACGGCGGATTAACTAACCTTCAATTCGTATACTGTGGACCAGGATCGGCTCTATATCCTAAACATAATCACCCACATGTAGAATCCAGCGTCCAATCAGAAGACCGAAAAGATCAGGAAACGTCTATCTGCATTTGGGAAACGGATCCAGTTCTTGGGGGAAACTACCTCATCCTGAGACGGGCCAGTTACTGGTTAGGGCAGAAGTATTATGAATCCACATACTCTTTTATTATTATAAACAATTTAACCAATACATGAACCACTTAACCTACCTTTTAGCATGGACAACATCATTCTTCAACGACAACAACCTGTTTCCATGAACCGTTTAGAATTGGTCTTGCAGGTTTATTTAATAGCTGAATTAACACCTTGATTCGACTAAATTGCTTGGAGACCTTGAAAATTCCCAACCACAACCATTTAACCTTGACCTACTTATTAGCATAAACAACATGTCCTTCTTCATATGCCTGCGGGTGGAATTGCAAAATGGCGACCACGAAATTTCGATTTGACATGTCTCGTTCGCCTTGAATGGATTTTGACCTTGACATTGACAAATTCTCGCGTGCACACACACACACACACACACACACGCCCAAGAAACGTCAAAAACATCAGGAAACGTCTGGCAAACGTCAAGGAAACGTTAAAAGGGGCCAAAAATCGTTTAACCTTGACCTACATTTATTAGCAAAAACAACATCTACCCGTGAACTGATTGTAATAAGATACCAATAAATTTTAACCTTGAATGCGTCAATTTTGGCAATACAAGAACAATTTAACCTACCTTTTTGCATAGACGGCAATATGTCTCAACTGTAATACCCCCCTGACCGTGAAAATTGATTTCTCAGGATTGAGCTTAAAATGGTGAGGGTACCTGGAAATAACACCTTTGACCTTGAGAATAGATTTCTAGGAATTGTAATAACTTCTAAGACTTATACAAAAGTCACTGATTGGTTATAGATTTCTAGGAATACCCTGAAGACCACCTTGAGAATTGTAATAACTGAATTAACACTTCGACTCAGCTAAGAATAGCCTGCTTAAAAGCCATGTGACCTTGCTGCCCCCTGCAGGTGACCTTGAACATTTCCCGACGCATGACCTCTACCTGAAAATAGAATCCCCACACCTACAACTTTCCAGTCTATTTAATATCTCTGACCTTGAGAATTCCAAAAATTAGCACCTCGACTTGACCAAGAATTGGTTGGTGAGACCTTGAAGAATATATTTTGCACGGTGTACGAGAGGACCTTGAAAACCATGTACTTGGACGCAGGCAATGAGATGACCTTGAAAAACCATATACTTTGATATAGGTAATGTGTACAATGACCATAACCTTGAAAAACCATGTATTTGGACGTAAACAATCTGGACATTGAGGAATGTACGGATGAAATGAAGAATATATTTTACACGGTGTACGAGAGGACCTTGAAAACCATGTACTTGGACGCAGGCAATGAGATGACCTTGAAAAACCATATACTTTGATATAGGTAATGTGTACAATGACCATAACCTTGAAAAACCATGTATTTGGACGTAAACAATCTGGACATTGAGGAATGTACGGATGAAATGTGCGAAAATTGATACCAATACGTTTTGCGTGTTGACCTGGTTAACAATCTATTTTTAGATTTCTAGGAATTATGACTCCGACTCGGCCAGAATAAAATTTTCAATCGGAGAAGGCTGGGTAAGATCGGGACACCCCTGCATGTTAACACATGACATTGACTCAGTCAAGAATTTCTTGATTGAAGCCATGTGGCGTCATTGATCAGGAATGCTGCTAAATCTGACTTCCCGACATATGGTCTCAACCAGTTTGGTGACCTAACCATGAAAAGTAGAATCCCCCGCACCTTGAAAAGTCTATTTGAATACCTCATGCAGCCGATTTCTATATATTATGAGACGACCAGAATTGCTTGAACATCGCATTTGATGATTATCATATGACTAAACGACGCGATAGGTGTGCGTGACCGGAAATTGTCGCGAGACCTGCTTCTTTGTCTATTTCGTCGATATCTATGCTTTTGTGATGATTTGGAACTATGTCTTCCCATTGCGGTTAATTTTATTTTCTACTCTTATTTTAATCCGCTACAACGGAATCGACCTAACTGTAATAAGAATGACCCATAAATTCTACTATCTACTGTGACTTATGGGTAGAGCCATTCACATACACAAGTAGTGTCCTACTTCTGATATGTAAGAATCCCCTTGCTTTGATATGTAAGCGAAAGTGGGATCTTACCTAAAACGCGATGTTCATTTACTCTGCGTTATAATAAGACAATTATAATTTACAAGTCAACATTTTAACATACAAGGGGCTTATCACAATTCAATAAATTCAATTCATGATCGCCTTACCTAACTCAGCCCGGTTTGATAAGGTCACTATCAGAACTGTGTCATTACTGCTTTTGGCCTGGTAACTGCAATCAACTCATGCGTGTACAGCTTTAGATGTCACTTAGCTATTCTACACAATAGCTGCCCCTCATGACTAAACCACCTTCGTAGGAAGAGAGTCCACAGGAGTTTTCTAACGTCAGGCTGAAACAACAAGCGTTATGTAACTCCAATGGAGGCCTTCTAACATTGGGGAAGGACCCAGATTACGTAATCTTCGTGCATAACATGATTGGTATCCAAGGCTCTCCTATAAAAACCGACCACGTATTCTTCTGTGATTCAAGCACCCTCCTCAAGGGTCTTTCAACGATAAACCAACGTCAAATGCTGCTTGGCACGGATACTGACTCTGTGTCTAAATGAATGTGACAAACCCAATGTCAGAAAAACAGATACTCTATTTGTACATTAATAATGCAAGTTAACCCACAAGATATACAGCACTAGTCACACAAAAATGCTGTTATATACTGAATATTTTTTTAATTAAATATTAGTCATTTGGAATATCGATGTTATTATGAGGTCCTTATTTTAATTACTGCACAACGAACTCGACATAAAAAGGGACCCGTGTCAGATGGAGAATCCAAAAACTTATCAATTACATTACAGAAAATTATATTTTTGGATAATGCTTTTTCAAAATAATGTTTCGATTCGCCAGCTATATTTGTCTCTAATTTTTTTTAATAATTGTGGTCTTGAACAGGTAAGTTTAGAGTAACGTGAAAATCACTAAGGAACACTTAGGAGGATGGATAGTTGGATATTGAATTGCAAAGAGATACCTATGAACGGCTGCTTCATATCATAAGTGAGTGGAAAACAGTAACTAGGAAGATCATTTCACAGGTTAGAAGAATGTGGGTTGCGCCTGTTTGGAACGACAAGTTGAAATTTGTAACGCATAGTGGTGATGTGAAAGAGCGAACCGAGTATCCCTAGCAAAGGTGACTAAGATGTATCAAGGAATGAAATCTAGCAGCCCTTATACTACTGATAGTACAAAGAAAGAATACAAACGATTCTTCTACGCTCAAGAGACTGTATTCCCGAAGTTGAGGACGGGTCATTGATAAGGCTAATCGAGTGTATTGGGGAGCACCAACACAGAGGTGAAGCATACTCTAGATGAGGTCGAATTTGGGTCTTATACGGCTAATAAAGTACTGATTAGATGTGTACAGAAAGACTATTTTATGATCAGCTGCTTTAGTAGCTAACTGAAGATGGTCAAACCAGGATAGACTTGAAGATGCAGTAATACATAATAATAGAATCGACATTCATACTTCACACTTCCTCTGTAAATTCAATTTCCCGCCTCTGTGAATAAAATAAATTATAGAAAGAAAAAAAAAAGTTTTTAAAAGGTGTGTGTGCGCGCGCGTCTGTGGTGCGTGAGTGTGTATGTGTGAGTGTGTGGTATTTGTATGTTCGTGGAGGGAAGGGGGTGCGTATATGCGTGTGATCGTGTGTGCACGTGAGTGCGTGTGTGCGCCTGTGCGTGTTTGCGTATATGCGCGTATGCGTGTGTGTGCGTTCGTGAGTGTATGCGTGCGTGCGTGCGCGTGCGTCTGTGTGTAAATAAATAAATTAAGAAATAAAATCATTTCCTAGAAAGAAATACCGTCCTTACCTTTTTTTTTCATAAACTAAGAAGCTAAAATTTTAGAACGTTTCGTATATGAACAAACTTTCTATTTAAACATAACAAAATATGCGGTACACGATTATTGTCAATATAAGCATAATACATTAAAGCGGGCGATCTTCAAGTAATGGTGATTAATTTTCCCACTCTCCGTCCAAAAGTTTTTTCTACCGGTTAGGACCTGATTACCATTTTTTAATTTACTTTTATTTTATATAATTTACACATATTTGATGAAAATAAATTAGTTTGAATAACGTTTCGATAATATTATTTCGTCTAGTTGCCTGTGTTATTTATGATGTCGATACAACAACGCTTCTATATTATTTTCAATTTACAGCCATGCCTTATCGTATCGTATCGTATATTTTTATTATTTTACCAAATGATACGTGCTAAATTAGAAATTCCGTATATGTAACTGGGTACTTAACCTCTGTTTATGTTCATGAATAACCATTTGTCACGTTTTTCTTTGCTAAGTACTGCAACGTGAGTGTAAGATTTGATTCACATATTTAAAGTTAATTTTTACATAAAATTTGCTTTACGCACGTTTTCTTTTTTAATCTCCGTATAAAAAGTGTAATTCCTCCCTAGTTATGATATATAAGGGAAAGGGGGATTTTACCTAAAACATGCTGGCGTTGTTACACACTATTGCCAAGTCGAATGGCGTTATGTTAGAGGGTTTGTCACCACAGCGTTAATGAACTATTGCACCTTTGCGACATTCATGTCCCACTTATCCCCTTCAAACGTGGAAGTCAAGAATGTCCTCAAAATAGTATAAATGAAGCGTTCATTTTGACTATTAGTCCTAAGCATTGCGAATAATTTGAATTGTGAGACCCATAAAAAATTTTCGAAATTATCTGAAGTTAAACTAGTCCTTTGGTCACTGATAATTCTTGTGTGTGTGTGTGTGAGTGTGAGTGTGAGTGTGAGTGTGAGTGTGAGTGTGAGTGTGAGTGTGTGAGTGTGTGAGTGTGTGAGTGTGTGAGTGTGTGAGTGTGTGAGTGTGTGAGTGTGTGAGTGTGGTGTGTGAGTGTGTGAGTGTGTGAGTGTGTGAGTGTGTGAGTGTGTGAGTGTGTGAGTGTGTGAGTGTGTGAGTGTGTGAGTGTGTGAGTGTGTGAGTGTGTGAGTGTGTGAGTGTGTGAGTGTGTGAGTGTGTGAGTGTGTGAGTGTGTGAGTGTGTGAGTGTGTGAGTGTGTGAGTGTGTGAGTGTGTGAGTGTGTGAGTGTGTGAGTGTGGTGTGTGAGTGTGTGAGTGTGTGAGTGTGTGAGTGTGTGAGTGTGTGTGAGTGTGTGTGTGTGTGTGTGTGTGTGTGTGTGTGTGTGTGTGTGTGTGTGTGTGTGTGTGTGTGTGTGTGTGTGTGTGTGTGTGTGTGTGGTGTGCGTAAGTCCGTGTTGTGCGTTGTACTTTGTGCGTCGTGTGTTTTTGTATGGTGCGTCACGTGTCGTGTGATATGTGTCGTGACTCGTGTGCCGTGTCGGATTTAGTGTTGTGGATTGTTTTCTAAAGTTAGACTCATGCCATAAAAATGTTTCAAATGAAACTTGTTTTTAATGTACTATTTTTATTTAGCGTTTATAGTAAGTCCATTATAAAACTCAAACAGGTTTTATAATCTTTCACTTTATGAAATCGAATATTTCTTGATCTTGGTAAATTTCCTAAAGCTTATTACAATTTGAAAATTTTTTTTTCTTTCTTTTGTATCTGAAATTTAACCTCAAACTAATTAACGCAGATTTACATCAACTACATATTACTTCCTTGAAACATCACTTAAATTTGAATATAAGTAAATGTTGTGTATTGATTTTTCACAGTGATGTGTCAACAAAGGGATGCGACACAAGGATAATAATTTTGTAGAAAAGTAGGCCCGGTAGGCGTGTCTTTTGCGCGCTCAAATATGGCGGATATGCCAGGTCCGGATTCGAATTAAAAATCACCATACTTGAACTTTATTTAAAAAAAAATATTTCAATAATACAATTTTGTTTTTATTTTATTGCTTTATTAATAATAATGAAAATAACGTTAATTGGCAGATATGTAATTAGGTACCTGGTTTTTTGGGAGTGTTAACCGTGGTGAATTTATGTTACTCGACGTTTCGCCAAAGAGTGACAGAAAATGCCAGACACTGGTTCTGGCAAAACGTCGAGTAACATAAATTCACCTCGGTTAACACTCCTAAAAAGCAGGTACCTGATTTTGATAACCGTGAAAGCCCAAAACAGAACAGATATGTAATTATTTACAAAGTAATATTTACAACTAAAGAGTCAACAAAACCATTGCTTTCTATAATATAATGAATATAGTAAATAACCAATAAAACCAGTAAATAAAAATAAAACTTAAAAATAATAAGAAAAATAAAGAAAAAAACAACTTAAATTATTTGGTTGAAATCTTTAAAGGCATTGTTGAAAATATGTCATTCACAAAACTAAAGTATTTATTTAAGACAAGACTCACATATATAATAAAATTAACATTACTAATTACTCTAAACATAGACTACGTTTACACAGGCACATAACACAGGTTTTAATAACACCGTTCTTATTAAAGCCTGCGTAAAATATCCTGTAAACGGGGGTAACACCGGTTTTATTAAAGCAGGTTTAAGTAACGCTACACCTGTTGGAGAATGGTGTAGCGTAACTAAAGCCGGTGTTAGAAAACGTGTAAACACTCGTACGATATAACATCGGTTTTAAGCGGAATACCAACGGAATTGTTGTCGCTTGTTTTCCCCTGTTCTGATTTCTGTGATTTCTTAACCTAAGAAATTTAATTTTGTATTCTACTTTATAAATAATAAACTACGTTGGTAGCAACCACAAATAAAAACGCTACATACTAATTTTAAAATGTGTAGTAACAGTAAGCGTGAATCGTGGGACGTGGATGACTACATAAAAGTCAATTGGTAAATTTCATTATTTACTATTGGTAGTAGTGTTAAATGTTAACACACAGAATTGTGGTTAATATAACACCGTTTAAGTCACACACTTTAAACTGGTGTTAATAACACCACTTTTTTACGTCCGTGTAAACAGCCGTTGGAAACCGTTATTAATAAAACCGATGTTGTTAAAACCTGTGTTATTTTTTCGTGTAAACGTAGTCAGTGTAAGTTTATTGTTTTGATGTCTTATACTTAAAGAATTATTTGTTTTATTTATATATATATATATATATATATATATATATATATATATATATGCATCCTTACATCTATATATCTACATGCTATTGCCTTAATTAATAAATTTCTATGATTATTTAAAATAGATTGCTGTAAACTATGATTAATTAAATTACTAAAAATATTTGTGTTGAAATATTGTTTTAATATATAACTCGACATTATTTCTGTATTAAATGTGATAGCACTGGAAACAAGTAAGGTGAAGTGGGGTAAGAGGGACCCAGAATTTTAAAAGTCTATAAAAAATAGCTAAATAGTGCTAAAGGGCTAAAAATTGAATGAGTAGTACCTGGTTATGTTTACTTTAAAATTCTATGCTTAAAATAATTATTTTTCCATTGTGCCGCCTAAAAAATTTTTTTTTGTAATACATGCCGTTAGGTTCCACTTACCCCGGTAGTTGGGGCAAGTGGAACCTACGCCTGAAAACCTAATTAGATCTATGGATATACAGGCGGGGGCAAGAGAGAATGTTCTTGAAAATGTAAACTTTCTAACGCAATTTTGTTTTTGTTGCTATCTTTAATAGTTTTTGAAATACACAATTTGTCATAGGAGCTTACATGAAGAAAATAACAAGCCTCAAAATAGCATTGATTGAAAATCTTTATTAAAGTAACAAAAACTGTAGAAAAAGTACTTATTCAAAGGAACATCTAAATAAACTTAAATTTAAGCAAAATACTAAGTAAATATTAATTGATATTATAGTTCATAAATTTAATGCTGAAGCTTAGATCACCTCTCCTTCCAAGGTTGGGTTCCGACAACACTATTACTATGTCGTCAGAGACTACACTTTCATCTTCTTTTTCAGGCCAGATGAAGGTTTCATTCTTATCTCCTTCCTTTTTTCTTAAAAATCTTATCTTCAATTCGTCTGGATTTTTTTCCAAAATTTGTCCCACATAGTGCTTTCTTGTTTTTTTGGTTTTAAACGCGACCAAGACCCAGTTTCCAACTCTTAGTCCCAATTGTTCTTGCAAGCCTTCATCTATTTCTAAGTAGTTTTCAGCAAAATCGTCCAAATTTTCATAATCACTTTCTGAGTCATGTAATGACATTTCTGAATGGTTACTTTCTTCGTCACTTAAAGCATAAAATGTCTTTAAACGTTTAGATTTAATTTTTTTTTCAGTTATTTTCTTAATATTAGACCTTACTGGCTTGGCTTTATTTTTCTTAACGTCTTCAAGTCTTTCAATTGCTTCTTTTGTGGTCAACACTTCGGCTCCTTTTGCTACTCTGGTTCTCTTAGCCTTGTTTGCGGGATCTTTAGCTTTTACCTGTCTGAGTAACAGTTGTTCAAAACTGGCCTTGCTGTTTGTTGGTGTGGACTCTTCAAAATTAGCGTTACCGATTAATGCTGTTAACGGAGGTGTTGATGCATTGGTATCGGTGGTTTTTAAGGCCCTGGAACAGCTGGGTCCAGTAGGTCTCTCTCTCTCCCTTGCACTCATCTGAGGAGTTTCGTGCCTAGTCCTTGGCGTCTCTTGAGGTTCAGTGTCATTTTGATTTCTGACATGAGCTTGCCAACGTGCATATGCTTGTGGGTCATACTGCTCAGGTTTAATGACAGTTCTGTTAAACGGTACAATTCCACCCTTACGAAAACCACTTTTGATGTTTTCTTCTGGAGCATGAGTCCAAATTTCGCTGACAAAAACAGAAACATTTCTTCAACATGTCTCTGCCATCTGACAAGTTTTGCATCCCATTCGGATTTCATAGATTTGAATACGCTTAAATCTAAAAGTTGAAGCAAATGGCTTGTATGTGGTGGGAGCTTCAAAATCACTATTTCGTTTTCTAATGCGAGCCTTAGAGTACGTGTATCTATGTGCGTTGCATGGCCATCATAGATAAGGAGCACAGGACGATCATCTCCAATTTGCGGAATAAACGTATGTTTCAGGTAAGTATAGAAAATATCCGCTTCCATCCAGCTTTTTTGAGAACAGGCATATGCCAAATGTGGGAACGACTGATTTTCTGGAGCCAACCATGTATCCCATAAGAACTTACCTTTAAAGATAATCATAGGAAGCATTTTATGACCACTTGCACTAGCTGCTATTAGAACAGTTATATTGTCCTTTCCCGGACCACCTGTGGTTCGTGTAGATGGAAAATTTACCTGACCCACTACTTTTATTTTGGAAGGATCCAAGCAGAAAGAAGTTTCATCTAGGTTATAAATTTGTTGTGGCTTGTTGTAGAGCCCATTTTCTGTCAAAATTCGGTCTAGGATGTCAAAGTATTCATTGATAAGAAATGGATCTGAAGCGTTTTTTCGCGCAATTTCTACAGACTGGGGTTTCTTTAAAGAGAGCCTGTGCCTTTTCTTAAAGGACAGGAACCAGTCCTCACCCGGACAGTTTATAACATTAAAAGGCGCCAAAGTATAACATTATAACTGGGCCAACTTATAACATTAAAACAAAAGCGATGATGTAATAACCAAAACGCAAATGTAATAAACAATTTGCAATTGATAAAATAATTTTAATTAATAAAAAAATATTACCAAATAACAATCGCTACTGCCGTTGGCTCAATCGGTAAATTAAGATAGGGAGAGTTCTAATATATTGAGTTGTTAACCTACCTGAAATGCTGCTTGCTTCCCATCTGCTTAATTATTTTAACTGCACTTAATTAATAAAAAAATGCAATATAAAAAATTATGAAAAAATGATACAATCTCGAGCGTCATGTTGTCTTTTTTTTATAGGAACAACAAAACCTAGTTAATGAATAATAATAAACAATTTATCAAAATGAAAATAAAATAACATAATATACTTAAGTTTATTCAATATCTAATCGAAAAGGTTAAAAAATCAGAAGTCTTATACTATTCTAAAAGTATATAAAAACATTACCTTTGAACGGTTCGGTACATAAACTGTATTACTGCTGGTAACTATGAAGCAGAATGGTGAACTTGGTGAGGTCAATGTCTTGCTAATTTGTCCTTAATATATTGTGTCCATAAATTTATTAATTTCTTAGAAAGTTTAAGTATGTAGAACTTGCGTTGTAAAATGTAATTCAAGTAAAAATTTCCATTTAAATTAGAAAAATAATAGAATAGTAAATTAGTGAATTATAAGTGCCATTAAAAATAAGTATTATAAAATTCCATGTAAAAGTATGCATTATAACAGTGCAAAAGTGTGCAAAAAGTGTGCATTCTAAAAGAATGCATTAAAAAAAAATGCCTAAAAAAACAAATGTTTTTAATTTAAAATATAATGAATTAGAAAATAACTTACCATCAAAATCTGATGGCACTAAATATAAAAATTAGGTAAAAACCATACCTTCTGCTGTAACATTCAGCATCAAGTGAAAAATATAGCGGCTTTCAAAATAGCTCCTCTAAATGTTTCCCCCCAAGAGGTTGTCACGCGTTGCGCAAATACAATCATCAGAATCAAATTTTTTTTAAGAAAGGGGACTATAACTATTTAAGAAATATTACACCCAAAAAGATGTGTTCTAGGAAATGCAAATTAAATTGCCTTTCTCAATTCTACATTTTAATAATTAAAAACTTTTCTAATATTACGCCAAATAAATGAACGATCTTAAATCAATGTATTTTTTAATACAACCACAAAAAAAGGTTGTTACACGTTGTCTTTAAAAGGTGTTCGCATGTTATTAGTTTCTACGAATTCACTGACGATCTGCAAAACTTCTTTGCGGGTTAACCCAAATCCCCACTTGTCTAGCGTTTTCAAGTGGTTGGCCAATTCATTTTCTTGGGGAAGTGGAATAGCAGTTCCTCTTCCAAGTGACATACTCTTTGCTCCTCTATTTCCCTTGAGCCTGTTGAAAAGCGTTGTTTTCGGTATTTCATATAAAGTCACTGCTCGGTATAGGGTTATTTCCCCGGCACGAATTCGTCGAAGTGCTTCTTCAAGCTGTTCTTTAGAATATGCTGTCGCTCTGTCAGTTTTTCTCACATAGTTACGAACCATTTTGTCAGAATTGTCACTTGTCTCACTTTATTTCACTATTGACACCTCAGTTTTTGTCTGTGTATTTCACTACCATATAGTTTTTTCAGAATTGTCACTAGTCCTTTATTTCACTATAACACTTTCGTTTTTGTCCGTTTATTTCACTGCCATGCAGTTCTATCGACTTCAGTTTTGTGGCTTACACCTGAAAAAAAAAGAACATTAAAGATCGTAGGTTATTAATGGAAAAATTGTCATTGGGGTAAGTGGGACCCGATAGATTCTACTTACCCCAAAAAAAGTGACATTTGGGGTAAGTGGGACCTAGCCAATCCTGAGAGTAGCCATCGACAATTTCCATTTTCGTTGGATCTGAAAAAAAGAACAAGATTTTTTTACCCAACGCAACTTTCAAATAAATATTTTTGCCAGCGTATGCTGAAATATAGGCATTAAAACACAACACTACAACCTTTAATGCTAAACAAAAATATAATACATTTTTCAAACTAATTTTTAACAGATAAATTTTTAGTTTTTTAGGGTTTTTTAAGGAATATCAAACAAGAGGGTTCTATCGGACAATTACAAAAAAATACACACAAAAATATTATACATTTGTCATATTTGACAGCTCAAAGTCCCACTTGCCCCAAATTCTCACTTACCCCACTTTACCTTAGTTGTTTTATAAGCTTTTCAACAGTGAAACAAATATCTATTACATCTTCAGATGGGTACTGTACATTTTTCTTGTTTTTTCTATCAATAAAAGAGAAGAGATATAGATTTTTTGTTCCACTAACTGAAACACTTAAACACTGCACACATATTAGTCGTTTCTGTATGTCGAAGACAACATCACCTGCTAAATATGTAATGATGTACTTTGAATATTCAGAAAAGGGATTAGCACAATAATTATGATAGATACCTACAGAGTCAGGCAAACTTTCAATGTCCTCGATATTAAATAATTTGTGGTTTCTCGAAGTTATATTTATTTGCTGTAAAGGTTGACATTTTAAAATACTGAGGTGCTCCAGGGGAATACAGTTACCATGAAAACTTTCTCTGACTTCTACATGCACTAAAAGCTTTTTATAAGCAGACTGAAATTGTCTGGCACTAGGATTATTATTGTATCCACCCTGCGATCTAATTGAACTAAAAAATAATTCTATGTGATCTTGTGAGAATTTGTAAAAAGGTAAAAACTGTAACTGTCTTGGTGCTATTAGTTCTTTAAAAATCATTTTTAAACTTTTCATACCTATTTTTAAACCTAAAAAGCCAGTATATCTTTCAGAATCTAACATTAATGTACCATTTGTATGTGTTTTTAATTTGCTGATGTATTTATCAGCTATATCTAAAAATTCTTCGATATCTTTACAGTTGTCCAATTTTAATGGTTTTTTAAATCCAATGATATTTCTGGAATTTAGCACATTAAATAATTTATTTCACTGTTGGTTCTACATTAATAAATTGAGGCAAAGACAATTGATTATTACAAAATTCTAAAGCTACTGCCACACTTTCGCTACACAATTGGGTCGCAAAGGAGACTTTCATCTTATTTCTGCCGAAGTAGATATGACTAGACTTTAATTTATTTGCCAAATGAAACATTTCATTTTGTTGTAAATTGTGGAATTCTTTAAAATATCTCCAATCTACTATTTTATTGTCATCGTCTACCAGAGAGAACTTTTCTCCAAGAGTATTTCTAATTAATTTGATCATATGACTAGGATCTAAAATTATGTAAATATCTTGATTGGTACAAGGATGTTTAAATGTAGTGCTCAGATTGTTATGATCTAAAATGCAACCTAAATATTTGGCCATAGTGAGGTTGGATGGAGCACCGTCAAATGTTAAACTGACAACCTCTATGCCAACTTCATGACATTTTTTTAAGCACTCAAATACTAATCCCTTTTTTTGTTCTCCAGTAGTACCTACAGTCAAAAAATATCCAACAGGAAGTTTCCAGCTACCATTAATACAATTTAATGAAAAGACGAGAACCTCTTTAGCCACAATTGCGTAACCCTGTACCCATATCCACATATCCATAACGCTGCTGTCCTGGAACCCATTCTTCTTTTTTACGTATTGACATCTCGTCAAAAATAAGGCTGCATATAATTTTATTTTCAGTTGTGCTGCTTTTAAGCTTAAGAGCAGCAAATGCCTCAGCTGTAAATCCAGGTTCACCATTTACAGCCTGATACCACCTACTGAGTGTCCTACAGTGGGGTAGACATGTATCGAATACTCTTCTAACCTATTTATAGGCAGCAGGAGAATAGTAATGCAAACACCTTTAGCTCTTCTGAATAACTTTTCGCATCTTAGCTTTTTTTAACCTGCCTAAAGAGAAATTCCTTTGGACCCCCTAATTTTTCCAAAAGCTCCAAAGTTTCTTTTTCGATAAATTCCTTTTTCTTCAAATCTTTTATAACTACACTTATATTTTTAATTTGTTTCTTTTTTCTCAAAAGTTGCCTCCTCACACTTCGCAATTGTCGTTTTCTATTAGAGCTAATTGTTTGTGATGTAGACAACTTATTTCTTAAATACCTCTTTCTTGGAGTCTCACAAACTATGGTTGATGCAGCTGATGTTGACGTCGATGGTCTTTCAAAATCAGGTTCCTTGATAATGGGGGGACGTACTTGAATATTAGCACCCGTGTCTTACGGTCATCATTAATCCTTAATACCCGTAAAAGAAATAATCTACTATATTTTTGTCACCTTCTTTCAACAGAGCTTAGGGTAGAGGGGGGCACCTTTCAACAATTTTGACTTCAGATTTTTTTTCTTAGACATATGTTGGATATTCTTGGCATCTATGACTAAATCTATGTTTGAGTCTTCATTTTAATTTTTATGAAGACTTTATCTCGATATTATTTTATCAAAATTTACATTTCAAAAAAGTGTGCACATTGTTGAAATGGGGGGGAAAGCGGGGCATATTTCAACAAGGGTGGGGTACATTTCAACAACATACAATTCTATGGGGTACAACACAAATTCACATTTAAGGAAGATGCAAACTTTATTTACAAATTACATCAAGTGAGTACAATATTAGTTGGCACAAATTAAAGTTATCAAATGAAAAAATAGCTAATTACAATTTATATATCTACATAATCTTTTGTTGAACTGAGGAAAAATCTACCGAAAATACCATTGCTAACACAGCACGAGCAGTTCCTCCACTTAAGTTTGGTTGAGGTAGTTTCATTTTTATTTCCTCCCTTTCAACACTGCTTATGTCTTCCTTTTCGGGAAAATAAAATTTCCAGGAATCCTCTTTTTTACGCATGTATTTAACCTTGTAAGTTCTGCCTTCTTCTTCGATGTCCTCAATTTGTCCAACAAACATCACAATTTTCTTTTTTCTAGCAAACTCAACCAGAACAAAGTCATTTACCTTTAACACAAGATCGTCACTTAGGCCTCTCTCTAAGTCAATTTGTTCTTCATAATCAAAGTTTGAAGAACCAATAAGTTGTCCTAGATCTTCATCACCAGATTCATCATGCAGCGAGACTTCATTTTCACATTCATTGTCAGATGAATCATTGAATGAGAGCTTTTTTAAAAGCGTAGGTTTTATTTTAGTCACTTTAGGGAACAATTTAGTTCTCTTCTTCTCCAACCTCTTTTCTGTTTCCTCTTTAATGCGATTTTTTTCAGGTGTTTCAGTCAGTATTGCTGACTTCCTTTTCTTTCTCCCACCCATTTTTTTTTTGTTTGCACAGTTGCCTTAGGATAGGGCCTGACGTCTTCAGGTGTAACTCCACCTTTAGATCCACATGGTACGTTGTCAGATTTCGCTGGAGTGATTATTACTGAAGTAGGCCCAATATCCATGCTACTAGTGCTTGGCATGTTCTCAAGGACAGATGACGCTTGCTGTGTGGAAGTTGATGGCTCCTGGATTAAAGATGCTTCAAAGTCCTCGTCAGAAAAAATCAAACGGTCGAACGGCCAGATCCCAGGCTTTTTGAAAGCTGCAGTGATATTTTTTATTGTAAATGAAGCAGCATATGCTGTGTTGGCTAATGCAGCTAACGTATGAATTGTAAGTGTCTTACCAGGGTTTGACACCATCCAGTCGTTCTGAGCTACCTTCAGTTTCAATTTAAATGGTCCTAAGACCCCAACATCCAAAGGCTGGAGTCGATGGGAACAGTGAGGTGGAAAGGTCACTATCACCATACCATTTTCTTTGGCAAACTCCACAGCATCAAGCGTGCAGTGACTCTCATGGTTGCCCATGATTAGGAGGATCTTGTTGTCCTTCGAACAACTTGTATGGTTTTTTATATGCTTTAACACTTCCAAGAAGAGTGGTCCAGTCATCCAACCACTTTTGGGGCTGTTCACCAAACCCAGACTTCCTGGTGGAGCCCCATACAACAAAGAGGCGTGGAATTTGGCCCTCGGGAAAATAAATACTGGGGGGGACTGTATTACCAACTGCGTTGACTATCATGCACATGGTGACCACCGTTCCACGCTCACCAGATACAGTTTGTCCAACTTGTCGTGCTCCTAGTTTGGCAACAACATTGGGAGCCTACAAAACAATTGAAACGCTGGTCTCATCACTGTTGAAAATCGGATGTGCTTGAAAAGTGTCGGACTTCAGGGCACGCTCGTAATTGTCGTAAAACTCTGAGACATTTGTTTTGTTAAACGCTGTTCCCCTATCTAAACTAGTATTTTCTGGCTTTCTCAAGGTAAGTTGAGGTTGGCGCTTCATAACACTTTTAACCCAATCGATCCCTGCAATTTTGTTTTCTTTCCAACTTAGCGGCAAGGAGCCAAGACGCTCCGCATAATCATGTGCAAGCTGACGAACCTGTCTGTAAGTAAGCCCATAATTCATAGTTGAGCATTTTATTATATACGAACAAAGCATGGTCTCTTGATCAGCAGTAAATACTTGCAGGCTCGAGTATTTAGAACTGTAGGGTAAATTACTCGTTGTTGGCGCATTAGCCTCAGTCTCATTAGGATTTAATGTCTAAAGCTGAATAGTGCATACCAAATAAATCGGCTGCTACTCGCAATGACATACCATCATTGACTGCTTTCATAGCCTTTTCGATTTCTTATTCACTGACTTCAGGTGTATTTCGCTTTTTCTTGTATGTGCGCACCATCTTTTTCTTATCTGAAATGAAGAAATTATATTAGTTCAAAGTTAGGTTTTGTTGGGTTAAAATTAATAAGGGTAGGCTAGCTTAACATAATAACAGAGTAACTAAATAAATAATCAATAGGTTATTTCCTATTTTCATAAAAAATAACAAAAACAAACCAAAAATGGACGAGGGGTACCTTTCAACAGTGTTGAAAGGTGCCCCTTATGCTCTGTTGAAACCTGCCCCATGTGCGGCCATTTATTTAAAAATGATATTACTATTCTAAGAAAAACAGATAACTTATAAACTATAGTGCATCTTAAAGAAAATCTTAAACTATAAGATGAATAAATTTCACTTACTTTATTAAAGAACTTCTGTCAAATAAACACTTTTCAAACCATAGTAAACTTTTAACATTTGAGCTCTCATAACCTTATTCACTCACTAAAAAGTTGATGTGAAAAGAAATGGAGGGAAAGTAGTTGCCAGCTGTTGTACATCCTGAATGTGTATTGGCTCACCTATCAGCCAATCTCTAAGCAGTATAATAGGCAGGAAATGTGCCCCATGTTGAAAGGTGCCCCCCTCTCCCCTACTTGTAAATTATACTAATAATAAAAACTTAAGTGTTTTAATAGTTGAAACCCTTACTTCAAGAAATATAGTCATTATAACTAGTAATGAAAACATGGAGAAGTGCTGAAAACAATTTCACAATAGTACATTTTTTTTGATACCTATTTGTTGTGTTTTCATTATTACTTGTAAGATACTAAATGTTTAAATGTGTACCACCAACAAAATTAAATAAAGTGAAAACAAAATCAAAAGGTTCTATAATAGTAATAGTTATGATGTAGGTACTATTTACCTGAGGTTCATCAATAATAGTAGGAATGGCATTCTCTCTTAGGCGAACACAACATACAAATGTCTGATCAATGTACTCGTCCAGGAAATGTTTGGAACATCGTGCTATATTTGAAAGGGTCCCAATTTAATCTGTTCACAAACTGAATCCATTTAATTCTCCGGATAGCTTCCTTGGAAAATCTGCAACAATATATACTTTAATTATCTCATGTATAACATTAAAATTTATCAGTTATATATTTTATTCCATAATCACTACATACTATACTCGAGTTTATAGCAGATTGTTCAAAATTAAATTTATACAGACTATACATGTGAAAAAATAAAAAACAAATTGTACTTAATTTACAAAACTAAATATAGTGATGCATATTATGGAAGTATCAATAATTTTTTTGAAGACGACTCTGTACAGGGTGTCCCAACGATAGAGTAAAGTAAGTTTATGCTTAACTAGAATTATGTGTGTAAATATTATATGGACCATGGGGTAGAGGTAAGAAGTGTGCATTTTTTTAAAATATTGGAAGTTATACAGGGTGTGCCAGAAAAGCAGGACGTGAAAAATTATGATTTTTTTAAATAGAACACCGAGTATTTGATTTTAGTTTTTAATTCTACGTGTCCATACAAACATATTTTGTCATACAAAAGATTGGCTGAAAGTTTTTAGTTCTTGAGATATTCGCGTTTAAAGATTATTATGGTCATTTTCGTGGGGTTGATGAATGGGCAATTGTTCCGTTATTTCACAATAAAAAAATTGATATTTCGTGTGAAAACGAGTGATATTATACTAACGTTTAGACCGAGTAGTATTTCTAATTTTCTCAACAGGGTGTTTGTTATAACCATTCAAATTTGAAAATTCTCAAATTAAAAAAAATCAGTTTTTTTTAATTGCACACCCTATATATTTTTATTTAATTTTATTCGGGATTAAAAATCTATCATTTTGTCAAATATATCCTATATCTATCTTTGATAGTTTTCGAGTAATTTCGATTTTTTCACACTAGCTACTTTATTTTCGATAACATTGCATTGCATGGATCTTGGTAGCCATGGAAAATAATAATTGCGTTACTAAGATACAAAGGTTTCCTACTTGTCAAAATAAACACATATTAAATTTGTCGTTTTCGCATTTAACTTGTTATCAATTCTTGTATCAATTATGGGTTATTCGACAAATGAATTAATTGATATGATATACGTGTTGGGCGAGGCTGAAAAACCCTTTATTGGCACAACGAATCTACAAAATGAAATATCCTGAACGTCGAATACCTACTACTGTTGGCTTGGAAAATTTGATGGATAGATTTGATTCTAGCGGTAGTGTTAAATACTTCAAACGTAAAGTTGTTAATAAAAGGGCAGCTAATGAAGAAAAAGAACTTGAAATATTATTAAATATTCAAGAAAATCCCCAAGTGAGTTCTAGAACATTAGGCGACGGTATGTGATACCTCCAAATCAAACGTGAATCGAACAACGCTGAAGTATAAGTACCATCCCTATCACATTGAGCTTCATCAAGAATTGCGAGAAGAGGATTTTGCAAGACGAATTGAATTCTGCAATATCATTAATCAACGGCTGCAATTAAATAACAACTTTTTGTGCTCCATAATGTTTTCCGATGAGGCGACGTTTAAAAGTAATGGGGCTGTAAATCGGCATAATATGCACTATTACGCCATTGATAATCCATTTTGGCTACGAGAAGTTCAAAACCAAAATCATTGGTCACTAAATGTGTGGTGTGGTATACTTAATGACCAAATTATCGGTCCCTATTTTTTTGATGATCCATTAACGGGCCGCAGCTATTTGCATTTCTTACGTGAAGAATTGCCTGTGTTACTTGAGGATCAATTTAGAAGGACGACTAAATATGTGGTTGCAACAGGATGGTGCACCTCCACATTTTTATCGGGACGTAAGGGAATTATTGAACCAGCAATACCCGGAGAAATGGATAGGACGTAATGGCTTTATATTATGGCCACCCAGGTCATGCGATTTAACCCCACTGGATTTTTTCCTATGGGGATACATAAAAGATCGGGTGTATATTATTAAACCTACAACAAGGGAGGACATGAAAAATAGAATTCGCGAAGCTTGTCGCACAGTGACCCCTCTTATGTTATCCGAAGTGAGACAGAACATGAGAAAAAGGCTCAATATGTGTATTCAGCAAGAAGGCCGTCTATTTGAGCATTTACTAAGACGCAATGTTGACTAATTATTGAATTACTGTTTCTCATTAATAAAAACTGTTAATATTCTCGCTTAGGTGGTTTGTTTTATTTCGTCGCAATTGTTTTCCATGGCTACCACGATCCACAATAATGTTATAGTATCGTATGTAACGTAACTAGTGAGAAAAATCGAAATTCCTCGAAAACTATCAAAGATAGATATAGGATATATTTGACAAAAATGATAGATTTTTTAATCCCGAATAAAATGAAATAAAAATATATAGGGTGTGGAATTAAAAAAAACTGATTTTTTTTAATTTGAGAATTTTCAAATTTGAATGGGTATAACAAACACCCTGTTGAGAAAATTAGAAATACTACTCGGTCTAAACGTTAGTATAATATCACTCATTTTTCACACGAAATATCAATTTTTTTTATTGTGAAATAACGGAACAATTGCTCATTCATCAACCCCACGAAAATGACCATAATAATCTTTAAACGCGAATATCTCAAGAACTAAACACTTTCAGCCAATCTTTTGTATGACAAAATATGTTTGTATGGACACGTAGAATTAAAAACTAAAATCAAATACGGGGTGTTCTATTTAAAAAAATCATACCTTTTCACGTCCTGCTTTTCTGGCACACCCTGTATAACTTCCAATATTTTAAAAAAATGCACACTTCTTACCTCTACTCCATGGTCCATACAATATTTACACAAATAATTCTAGTTAAGCATAAATTTACTTTACTCTATCGTTGGGAAACCCTGTACAATGTTTATACTAACCTATGAAAAGTTATTCCAGTGGATTCCTTTTTATCCACACGTCCATTGCTTGTACAGACACGTATCATGCATGAAGCCATCAATATAGAATATTAGGAGCACTGTAAAACTTTTAAAATACCAAAAACTAGAAAAATAATCCAAAAAATATCTCAACAAACGACACGTAAACAAACTTGACAGAGTGTACTAACCAAGATGGCCGACCTAGTCCCATGCACAACAGCTGCGGGTCATATCCCTTTGTTGACACACATATAATTACCTAGTAATTATATGTTGGCACACATATAATTACCTAGTAATTATATGTTGGTACATCACTGGTTTTTCATAACGTCAATGTATGGGTAGATAATGTAAATATCTGCATTAATAGTTCTCCTCTCCCAGTAGTGCAAAATGTAAAAACTTAGGGCTCTGGATGGATGCCAATCTTCGCTTCACCAATCATACTACTAAATTAATACAAAACACATTTATTACTCTTAAACATTTATATTCCAACAGAAATATCTTTAATTAGAATCTTAAAAAATTGCTATGTGACTCTCTAATCCTATGTAACTTTAACTTTTGTGATGTTGTTTATAACTCTTGTTTAATGCTCTATGATAGTAAAAGAATACAAAAAGTACAATATGCGTGCCTTAGGTTTATACACGGGCTCAAACGTAGAAACAGAATTTCTCATATGATTAAGGCTACTGGATGGTTATGCATGCGTGATCGCCCACTGCTTCACTCTCTGTGTTTTTATCATAAAATACTAACCACAAAAATCCTTTATCCAATACATATTGTTACTCAGTGGTTCAGCGGTAAAGGTGTCGGACTAGTAAGTGAAAGGTACCAAGTTCGAATTTGAGAGTAGTCAAGTGCTTGGGAAAAATTATATATAACATATGAATTCGACTCAAGTGCGAAAACAGTCCTTCTCAGAACTAAACCTGATGACGGAAGCAGAGTCTGCTTCCGAAACGTCGCGCTCCAAAATCAAAAACTGTGGAAATAGGCCGATTAACAACACTAATAGGAAACCACAGTTACAAAATACTTATAATACAGAATATTTTGTTGTCTAGACGATAAGTTTTTGTCACGTTCTCCCCATAAATAGTATTATTATGATGATTTGTAAATAGGGGCAATAAAAATCCCATTCTTCAAGATTGAACCTTAGATGTTGAAAATTAAGTTATACAGGGTGATTCGCGAGGAAGTGGCAATATTTTAAAGATATGTCGAGGAAGCCAAAATAAGTAAAATAAACTCATATGTTTAAGTCCGATTTTCATTTGTTTCAGGGATAATTGACTTTTTCTTAAAATGTCAAATCTCATCAATTTTTTGCCTATTACGAAGTACGTTGATGTATTGACCTTATGCACGTAATTCTGAGAGCGAAATCCAGAAAGGAAACTTTTAAAATAATTATTGCCCTTTTAGTAACTTTAAATTTGGCGGCTAATAAATTCTCACCAAGAACGTTCTCACTATCGCCAATATTTGCAAAATTCCCTAACAGGGTATTTATTTTTAAGAGTTGACTTTCTGGATTACGCAACCAGAACTTATGTGTAATTAGGTGAAAGTAGGCAGCTGAAATGAAAACTGACAGTTAGTTGTTAAAATGACAGTTGTTCAACATTAGTTTTATGAAGTTGTAAAAGTGCCCCACAAATTTAGTCATAAAGAATATGCCGATATGATATTTGTTTATGGGTTCTGTAATGGTAGTAATGTTCGTGCAGTGGAGGAGTATCGACGTCGTTTTCCGAATCGAAGAGTTCCTAACAAGCGAGTATTTCAAACTGTTTTTACACATGCTGGCGAAACTGGGACATTTCCAAGTGCAAGTATTGTTTCTGAAAGAGAACACGGAATCGCTGTTGGACTTGAAGAAGATATTCTGGATGTGGTAGACGAAAATCCAGAGATAAGTACAAGGCGCATCGCAATCCAATTTGAAATACCACAAACAATGGCTTGGAAAACACTTGAGCAACAAGGTTTGAACGCTTATCATTTGCAAAAAGTACAAAATCTCCACGAAGGCGATGATCCTTTAAGGCTACAATTTTGTCATTGGATTCGGGAAAACAGAAGATTGTGTAAAGACATTTTGTGGTCGGATGAAGCTCAATTTACGCGAGATGGAATTAACAATTGCCACAATAATCATCGATGGTCGGACGAAAATCCCCATGCTACGATAGAACACAATTTCCAACATCGATTTAGCATTAACGTTTGGTGCGGTATTCTAAATGATCAATTAATCGGTCCTTTCGTATTAGATGCGCGCCTTACTGGACAAGGATATTTACGTTTTTTAGAAGACCATTTAGAAGAAATATTGGACGAAGCACCTTTAAATATTCAACAACGAATTATCTTCCAACATGATGGAGCGCCTCCTCACTATTCAAATAATGTACGAAATTTTCTGAATATCACTTTCGGCGATCTTTGGACTGGCAGAGGCGGTCCGCTTCCTTGGTCACCGAGATCACCGGATCTCACTCCCCTCGATTTTTGCCTTTGGGGATGGATGAAGTCGTTAGTTTATGCTACCAAAGTGGAAACGAGGGAAGCGTTACTAGATCGCATTCTTAATGCAGCAGCTATCATTAGAGCGAACAATCGTTCATTGAAACTCGCTACTAGTGCAGTTTATAAACGCGCAAATAAGTGTATCCAAGTGGTCGGTGGTGTTTTCGAAAATTTTTCGTAAATTAATGCTTCGAACATTTTTCGTAAATTAATGCTATTTTGTTTATTTTTGTAATTGATTTTGTAATAAATTTTTGTTTGCTTTTTAAATATCTCTGAAACAAATGAAAATCGGACTTGAACATATGAGTTTATTTTACTTATTTTGGCTTCCTCGACATATTTTTAAAATATTGCCACTTCCTCGCGAATCACCCTGTATATAGAGACCAGGCTTATTGTATCTTTTAATAATAATTGTGTGGAACTAAGAGTAGGTTATAGGGTAGACTAAAGTGAAATATATGTAACTTTTATTGACAAAATGGTAATCGGTAACAATCCAGCTACGCAATAAACATTTCAAAACTTAAATTGTCGACAAAATATTAAACAAAAACTTGAAAGAGAGAAATGTCCGAATCGCCCCAATTGTCGGGGCGAATGGGATCGTAAATAAGATGTAAACTAAATTAAATGTTCTTAACACTATAAGCTTTGGAATCATTAACAAAACTTAAATAATGAATAATGAGATCAATATTAATTACAAGCACATAAATCACATATGTACGGACCTTTTTTCCCTCCCATATCAGCACATTTTTCGTGGCACCATTCTTCGCATGCATCGCACTGAATCCAATCCTCTGTCGGTGGATGAATGAATTGTTCTGAGCAGTAAATACAATGCCAATCTCTCTGTTTTGCAGATGAACCTTTGATTTTTATTCCAGGCGTTCTTTTATTATTCTTCTTCTCCTTCTTCATATTTTCTTTGTCATCAGTAGTATTTTTCTTATTTTCCACAGCTTTTTTGTCAATCTTAAGTTTTTTCATAGCATCTTTTTCTAGAAGATTAATCTTATTCTGGGGTGATGTCAAATGCAAAATTGGTTTTGTAATTTTATGACGTTTCTTAATTGCGGCTGGCGGTGTTTTTAAAGGTGATGGAAGAATTTCTTTAATAACTCCAGAAGTGCTGGGTGATTGGGCTGTATCAGGATGTTGTGAACTAGTGGATAGCAATGGCGCTATATCTTTAACTAGTTCTGGCTGTTGTGTACTCGGGGATTTTACTTGGGACTCCACAATATCTAACTCGTGTTCACCGATAAACTTGTGGTCAGGTATCGCATTGGCATTTAATGGAAATATTCCAGTCTTTTGAAAGCCTTTTACAGCATTTCCAACAGTGGCAGCCTGGTTCCAAGCCTCTTTGAAAATTCCTCCGAAAGCAACCTTCGTGATACCTTGATTTGGATGTGCATGTTGCCATGATGTAGCTTGTTGATGATAATATGATTTGAGTGGTTTGAAAAATGATACATCGAGCGGTTGTAGAGCATGTGACGTGTGTGGAGGAAGAAGAACAAGCTCAATGTCTAAAGAGTCACATTTTTTTTTTATGATTGTGGACCTGAACAGGCTAAATAAGGCCTATCGTGCTAAAGCACTCAGGAACACTTAGGAGGATGGATAGAGGGATAATGAATTGCCAATAGATGCCTATGAACAGCTACCTTAAATTTTCTCATATCATAAGTGAGAGGAAAACAGGAACTAGGGAGATCATTCCAGAGTTTAGAAGCCGTGTAGAAAAATGTGGATTGCGCCCGTTTGGTACGACAAGTTTAGATTTGTACTGCATACTGATGATGTGAATGAGCGAACCGAGTGTTTCTCGCAAAGATAGCCGGAGATGGTATCAAAGAATGTAATTCACCAGCACAACTGCCGTTGTAATAACGATAATACAAAGAAAGAACTGAAACCATCCTTCTATGCTCAAGGGACTGTATGTGAGAAGTTAAGGACGGGTCATTTATAAGCCTAATCGCTCTCTTTTGAATACGATCAACGATATCGAGAGCGTATTGGGAAGCACTAACCCAAAGGTGAGAATTATATTCCAGATGAGGCCGAATTTGGGCCTTATACAGCAGAAGGAGTTGTCGAGAGGTAAAGTACTGCTTAGATCTGTACAAAAAGCCTATTTTACGAGCAGCTGTTTTGGTAGCTGACAGAAGATGGTCAACCCATGAGAGATTTGAAGATACAGTCATACCCAACAGAGTAATAGAGTCTGAAAACTTAAGAACTGAGCCATTCATACTTACAACAGGAAATGATCGACCTTTTTTGGCGGACATAAGGCAACACTGAGTTTTGTTAGCATTAAATTTAACTAGATTATTGCTTCCCCATTCGAGAATACGTTGAATGTCTTTGTTAATTGAATTTGCCATTTCAGCTTTAATTTCTTGATTTGACATAGAAGGTGGATTATCACTATGAGTAGACTGAGAGAATCTACAACTGAGTAGCTCGTGTGAGACGCGTGTCCATCCAAGATTAGAATAACTTTTCCTGGGGTACGGCAGCGATTAAAATGTTGCAACCATAATTGAAAAGCTTCTTCATTTACCCAGCCCTTTTCTGTCATAACAATTTCAGTACCGGGTGGCATACCGATGAAAAAATCATCTCGTTTGCGCACACCTTTAAATAGAACAAATGGAGGTATGTACTGACCTGTTGCATTCATACAGGCTAAGACGGTTACATTTTCGCCTCGTTCAACATTTGTCACACTGACAACATCTTTTGCACCTTTTTGGGCTATAATGTTGGGTAGTCGATTATTAAGCGGGATCCCCGTTTCGTCCACATTGTACACGCATTCAGGTCTTCCTCTTAAATTGGTCTTATATACTACTGTCTCCAAAGTCTTGAAGAAATCGGCCACTTCTTCCCTTTTCATGCCGTCAATCCTTGCTCTTGACAATCCTTCTGGTTTCCGAATAGTTAACTCCTTATTTCTTTCCATAAAGCGATGAAACCAGTCCTGACCAGCCATTCCTACTTCTTTGTTAAATTTGTGTTTAATTTTTTGACGTTCTGCGAATTCAAAGGCATATTTACGAACCGCCTTAGGTGTAATTCCGAAGCCACGACTCGCTAAGTTCAGTAAACGGTCTGCTAAAATCTTTTCAGCATTCTCGTCTAAAGCTGGCTGACCACCACGTGTCTTAATGACACCTCTGGAGAAACAGACTCTTCTTTGTAAAGTCGTGTATGGTAATTCGTACATCTCAGCAGCCCAACGTAAGGTTAACTCTTTGGTCAGGACTTTATTTGCGGCTTCTCTCATTTTTTCTTTTGACCATTCTCCCGCTTTTGTTTTTCTTTTGTACGTGCGAACCATCTACAATGAAATAAAAATGCATCCTTAACCTCCACTATAAACAAGCGATCTAATTCGCCCCCGATGACGCGATCCGAATAACCCCATATTAAAGACATGAAATAAATATTTTACACATTAACCTATAATATTTTGTTTAAAAACTAAAATGTTTTGTAAAATAGACCTCTACCCAATCAATATAAGCCATATAATTCAAAGTTTTAACACAAATCCTTAGAATAAATCAAAGAAATCATAAGTACGTACCTTAGATGAGCGCCACAATTGTCACGCACACAAACACCCGACTCGCTGTCGAGAAGCCTTGACACTGATGGACTAGTCGAAACCAAACACTACCGATAGCGGGGCGAGAGGGGTCGTAAGACGCCAGACGCTTGTGTTCTGTGTCAATGCGTTGTTCAAAATATTAACGGATTTCTTATTTTGATCCGATTCACCCATTGATCCGATTCGCCTCGGTCTACCCTACGTACGAATTATAAAATTCCTATCGTAGTGGTTAGATATTCACTCATATGTGTGTTTTCTCTTATTTTATTGAAAATGGCCAGTTCAAGTAAAGATAGCAGTGAAAGTTACAGTGCAAAAGCACGGCCCAGTTTGCGAAATAAACCCCCGCTAACTCAAATTGAACTAGAGCGATTGATGAATAATGACTCTGAAAGTGAATTGGACCTAGATTCAGAAAGTGACGACAGTATTGCAGAAGATTTTGTGCAATATAGTGAACATGATACAGACTCTTGTCAAGAAGATGAATCAGGTGAAGATGCTTCTACAACACCTCCACCGGCAGATGTCGATTATTATATAGGTAAAAACAAAGTTACGAAATGGAAAAAAGTGCCACCGCCAAAAACCTAAACGCGAAAATATAATATAATAACACATTTGCCTGGTTGTAAAGGACCTGCAAGAAATCACGCCTTCAGAGGCTTCTTACTTCTTACTACGTGATGCAACTTCTGATGACAAACACTAATAATTTTATTATTTCTGAAGTAAAAGATAAGTTTACACGTGGAAAAGATGCTCGTTTAGTAACTCAAAGTGAAATAAAGGCGTTTTTAGCAATTTTGATAGTCGGTGGAGTCATGAGATCATCTCATTTAAATTTTGAAGACTTATTTGCTGTTGATGATATGGGCAATGATTTTTTTTACACAACTATGAGTAAGCAGAGGTTCCTTTTCATAATGCGATGTATGAGGTTTGATGATAAAGCAACAAGATCAGTGAGGCTACAGACTGATAAGTTAGCACTCATTCGTGATATGTTTGATTACTTAGTGAATAAATGTGCCGAGCTTTTTACACCAAGTAATTAAGTATGACAATAGTATAAATGGTGCCCGGTATAAAAAGTGTTTTAATAATAAATAAATATGAATAGGTGTAAATGTTCTCCAAACAAATCGTTAAACTACCTAGAGATACAAACCATTCACCAAAAATAATGCCTTTGTCCCATTCGGTAGTTTAAAGTGGGCCGATTCAATCTTTTGATTTGCTTAATTACCACAAATTTATGCTGTGTTATTTCCACTTAACATAAATAACAAAAATGCAATGTAACACTAATAAAAATGATCTCGGACGCCAAGTTATTTTTTAGTTATGCTCGGAATAACTAAACCGAGATTTACAATAAAAATTTTTTACCAAAATGTAAAAAATAAAAAATATACAAACTATGTTTGTTAACATTTAAAATTAGAATTATATAAAATATGTCTTAAAAACTAGTTATAGCCTTAAATTACTAAATAATGGTTATAAATACCTGTTCGAAACTTTTTGTACACAAACTTTTTAATAACGTCTGGTATCTAAACGATTAAAGAAATGTAAACCAAAGGTGATGTCATCTTTGCACCAATATTGCGCAATATCTCGAAATAACAATGCTTTACGTTGTAAACCACCAAAATGGAATTTTTCTTCTTAGAAATTTATCTTCAAGCAATTTGAACAATCCGATGTTTATTGTATTTTCTCGAAAGTTCAAATAAAAATTGTGATCAAAATTTAGATCTGCATTGAAGGAAAAATTGCAATCATAAAATGAAAGCGTACGTAAAAGTAGAATTAAGAGGTAATTAAAATAGAATTAAATGTGCAAAAAAAAATAAAATCAAAGTAAAAATAAAAGTGCCTGCAAAAAGCAAATGTTTTAAATTTTAATATTACGAGTTAAATGATCTTACCATTAAATCAATGGCACTTTTCACAAAATTTAGGTGGAAACCCAAAAATATGAGCAGAAAAAAAACAAAGTGGGAGTATAAACCGTTAAGAAAATATGTTACACCAAAATGCAAATTAAGTTGCCTACCACATACCTATAAATCATTAATAATTAAAATTTTCTTATATTTATAATTTGCGCCAGTATATTCCTTCAAAACCAAATAAATATGGAATAAAAATATTTGCATTGGTGGATGCCAAACTTTTTTATAACCTGAAGATGGAAGTTTACTTAGGGAGACAACCAGATGGCCCTTTTAAAGTAAGCAATTCTGCGTTAGATGTAGTTACCCGGATAATCTCTCCTATAAGTAAATCTGGAAGAAATATAACACTGGATAACTGGTTTACCAGTATTCCACTTCCTAATGGTTTCTTGGAGAATCATAAACTAACACTAGTTGGAACGCTAAGAAAAAATAAAATAGAAATTCCTCCTGAATTCCAGCCTAACAGAACACGCCCTGAAAAAAGCACTCTATTTGGATTTACAAAAACCATTACAATGATGTCGTATGTCCCCAAAAGAAGAAAATCGGTCATACTTATTTCAACTTTGCATAACGATGCTGCTATAGATAACGATTCGGGAGATTCTCGAAAACCGGAATAGTTGACGTTTTATAATAGTACGAAAGGTGAAGTAGATACCAACGACAAATTATGTGCCACATACAATGTTGGAAGAAGAACAAGGAGATGGCCCATGGCAATTTTTTCTATCTTATCGATGTGTGTGCCATAAATGCTTTAGTGATCTATAACTCCGTAAACAACGGTAAGCCTATGAAAAGAAGACATTTTTTGAAAAAATTAGGTCGCGAATTAGCCCAGATGGAAAGAAAAAATGATTCACACATTCCACGAAAAATTAGAAAACGGCTGCATAGTTACTTTCAGGAAGAGGCAGAAGAAGAAATCCAAATCCCCCATGCTGTTGGTCCAAAACCCAGGAAAAGGTGCCATATTTGCCCGCGATCAAGAAATAAATCGAGTAGGATTATTTGTATGGTTTGCCATAAACATATGTTCCAAGATCACCAAAGAAACGTTTGTTCTGACTGCTATAATGATGAATAAAATATTTGCACTTTTTGCAGTACAATTTATTATGTATATTTGATTTTGAATGCTTTTCTAATTTTATTTTCATGATAATAGGGTTGTAACAGTTTGAGGAATATATAAAGTTCATTTTCACTCATAAAAAAAAGCGATTAAAAAACAAACATGCCTTTATTGCACATTGGCGTCAAATGGCGCCACGCGACTACTTGCGTGAGTGCAAGTACGCGAGTACTTAAAGGTTAAGTACAGATGCTCCAGCTACTGGGAATACTCGCAAGTTGCTGTACAAGTTCAAGGGTCCCCATTATTATGTTACTATCGGCAAACGGTCGATATGTGTATTATGTTTTATCGACAAATGGTCAACCTGTGTGTTATATGGTTTAGAATGTTCCACTGGTGTCCGGTATGTAATTAATGTGATGATTGTGAAGACAACCCTCCCTTGAAATGGTTAACTGGAATATGGTCAGTTAGGTGGCTGAGGACAGCCTTGTTTTTTCAAATGTAATGGTAACTTCTATTAACACATTGGCTATCAACGCTATAGCGAAATTTCTGACCTGCTGTACCATATGAATCACCGGTGATCAAAACGGATGGTTCACTCGTGTACTAAATATATCACATGTGATATTATGCACGAAGGCGTTTTACGAGTTTTTAAAAAATATCGGTATACAAATGCAGACAAATACAATATGGCAGTGATCTGATGAAGAGGATGACGAAGAAGCTCCAAATATTGAAGATTTGGTCATGGAAGAAGCCTACAATGAAGAGAATGACCAAAATAAAGGAGATGACGAAATACCAACTTCGCATGAGTGGACCGAATATGTTGGACGACACAAGAACTTTCAGTTTACGGGTCCTAGTGGCCTGCAACAAGATTTATCCCACGAGCTTACTCCGCTTCACGCATTTTTCCATATCGTGGATGCTGAGGTCATAAAGCTGCTCGTCACTGAAACCAACAGATTCGCGGAACAAACTTTAGCATCGAAAGGTGTAAAACGACTTGCGCGCATAAAAAATGGACACCGACAAATCCAGAGGAAATAAAAAAGTTCTTGGGATTGACACACTGTGGATTGGATATTCCGAGAGCAACTATGTCTCGGAACAGATATTATTTGCTGCTAAGTCTCCTGCATTTCAACAACAACGAAACAATTCAAAAGGTAATCGTCTAGCAAAAGACTACCTCTTCTGCCCCACTTCTTTCCCCAAGTCTATTGTCTTCATCCCCCTGTACTGCCATCTCATTCTGAATGCTCTGATGATCTAAGCCTAGAAGTATAAACATGCTTTACTAACATGTTGCTTCATGTAAATAACCTCAAAATTTGTTACTTCTAGATGATTGCCCACTACTCTCTCCTCATGACCCTCATCCTCTTCAACTACATTATCATCCTGACTGCTTTGTAGGTTTGATTTCGGAGACAAAAAAATACTTCTTAATACCTAACCTACTTTATTTTTGATTGTCTCGGCTCCAGCTTATGATACCATTCAAGTAATTTTGCTTCTTCTTTTGGATCCATACTTTATAAAATAAACACACTTGCTCCACTAAATCATCCAGTGATTACGGAAGAAACGTTTTCTAAACACGTGTAAAACAATACCAAGGTTCACTTGCGCACCGAGTGTATCACCGGTGATCAAACAATCAGAAAACAGCATGATGACGTATTTTGAAGTACCCAGCGACATCTGTTTCGTGAAATCTGTATTTATAACTCGACATCATGTTCGGTACCTAAAGGAAACGGTACAAAATATTTATCGGTGTAGAAGCAACCAAATCACATGTATCACCGGTGACTCATATGGTAGCCAACGTGTTAATGATGGATGAGTCAGTACATTTGTTTATGTTGCGCGCGCCATTTGACGATAAGATTAAGATAAACAGTGCTCAGCGACTCGAGAGGAGGGGCTGATGCATAAGACAGGCATTTCATAATTTGCGTTATAAGACAGATGTAAATTAGAGCAAACGCCAAATACGAAGACACCTGCGCAGAAACCGAATATTGCATTAAAATGAAATGGAATAATGATATGAGTGAGAAGTAGACACTAGGTTCCGTCTACAAAATGTAGTGTTGTTTATTGTTTTCTAACCTCATTTTTCGTGCACGTTTTTATCAATTGTAAATAGTTTTTTTCAAAACTTCTTCCGTTTCAGCACCTTTTATTTACATGTAAGTTGTACTTGTAACCCACAGTAATATGTATTAATATAATATATTGATTTAGTTCGTTGTTTATAATGGGTGATGCGAGTACATCGTCTGGGGGAATAGCGGTCACCTAAGCGAAATCGTGTATAAACGAAAGAATATTATGACTGTTAATTTAAACTATCACACTCTATACTCTTAACTAATGACTAAGCTGTGGAATAAAATTTAAATAGAAAGTATAAACTGCGAAAAATATATAACGCAATTACTATCAAGTAGGCGTTGACCGGTATTCACTCACTCGGCGGGTAATTCCAGTCAGTGCATTTTTAGTGCTTTTTAAATGGGTGTATTTCATATATATTTTATTTTTGAAAAAATAATAAGATAGACTCAACCTACACGACAGAATTAATATATTACTCAATTTACTGCCAATATAAAATAAAAACAAAACTTCTACACTCTTATAATGAACGTAAAAACCAGAAAATGTTATTTTTTTATACAAATGTCACATTTGTAGTTCTCGGGCGTATACCACCCACTACACAACTCGTGAACCCAACCACCGCATATTACACAACGGTACCACATTTCATCATCTTTTCCAAAATCTTCACAAATCAAACACTTGATGTGTTCGCCTTGGTTATCGTTTTCAATTTCGTCCAACTCATCATCTTGGCATATGTTTTCTACGTCTATATCATCTTCTTCAGAGTCACTCTATAACAATTTTTTCAAATTTTTCTTAAAACCCTTTTTCTTTTTTTTTTCACCAACATTGGTTTCTTAACATTTGTTGCTTTTTTTTCGCCTGTTCTTCTAATTGTTGCTTAAGAGGCGAGTCAGATAATACTTGCGAATGTTGTTTAGCTCGACTAACTGACTTTTTGTTGTTGCTGGTAGAAGGGACTGGTAAAAGATTGTAAAAAGATACTGTAGATATTTCAGATAGTGATTTCTGCTTCTCTTTGAATGTAGAAGGTCCTGCCTCACTGCAGTTATTTGAAGGATTGATGATGGAACTATGTGGTTTTTGGACTGAGTATCGTGGAGCTGCAACAGTCATTGGTGGAGTTTGTTCCCTGGAAAAAGATGGGCATTTATTCGTAACATCACAAATCGAAATATCAACATTTTCCATAACTACCATAGGTTCCATATCATTTGTCATCTTAAAAGTATCTGATGCCGGAAAATCCTCGTCGGTAAATCTATTGGGATCTATTGGATATATTCCAGTTGTTTCAAATCCAGAAATTCCAACAGCCATTGTAGCGATTCTAGAATAAGCTTTGTGAAAAAGTTCTGCCAGATCGTAAGGGGTTATTTTTAATAGCGCCTTTGACTTCACGTACAAATCACATTCTCTTCGAAATGCAGCTTTTAGTGGTGAATATAGTGTTACATCTAAGGGCTGCATTCTGTATGAAGCATGCGGTGGACTTGATAACATGCAAATTCCATTTTCTTTACTCAAGTTGTACGTTTTTAATGTTATGTGACTGGTATGATTATCTAAGATAATTAAAGCTGGATTCTCTTTACTACATTTGGAATATGTTATAAAGTGCTTAACCCACTTAAAAAATAAAAAAAAATAAATCTTGGCCAGCCATTATACGAACACCTATATTCAGCACATGGGGGCCAATTTCTGGATAGTAAAGGTGACATCCTCTTCCTGGGGAAAATAAACATTGGAGGTATATATCCACCTGCCTCGTTCATACAGCAAATTACAGTCACTGTTTTTCCCCTCTCCCAACTTGTTACAGAGGAGCCAACGCGCTTTTTGCCTTTTGTCGCAACAATTGTACCAGGATCTTGAACAGTCGATATGCCTGTTTCATCGACATTATAAATTTGATTAGGCGGAAAGTTGTATTTGGCACATTCCGACTTCTGTTCGGTTAAAACTGGTTATTCGATTTAGGCTGGTTGCCTCCGGTTTCCGAATACTGAGGGTGGGATTTCTTCTTAAAAAGCATAAAACCAGTCTTTTCCTGCCACTTTTGAAGTGTGCGGAAAACTATGGCTTTATATTATTAGTCGTTACATATTCATAAGCGATTCGCGTAACTTCCTTGGGAGTTACGCCATAATATAAATCTGCCATATATTCTATGCGATCTGCTAAAGCGGCTTCTTCTTCCACGGATAAGGTAGTTGTTCTACCCATCTGTGGTGCAGATTTTTTATTTTTTGATTTTCTTTCCTGCAGAGTGCTAAATGGTATTTCGTATTTTTTGCTGGCCTCCCGTATTGAGTGCCCCTCTTCGATAAATTGTATAGCATTTTCAAGCAGTTCGGTACTCCACTGGGCCTTTTTTCTATTTTGTTGTATTTTCTAGGCATCTGAAATAAATATATCTTCAATAGTTAGGTATACATATATTAGGTATTATTATAATCATTAATACAATCAATATACCTACTATTATTATTGTATTCAAGCCTTAACATATAATAACAATAATAATAATACCAGTCATCTTAACATATACATACGGCAGGGCTAATACCGGTCATCTTAACATATACATACGCTTGGGCTAATACCGGTCATCTAAACATATAAATACGTATGGGGTAATACCGGTCATGACCGCTATTTCCTCACCTGCTTTGACCGGCATTAACCGAAACATAATTTTATTAAAAAAACTTAACCTCAAAGTTAATCTTCACAACTCAGACGTTCGCTAATACAGAATATAGAAGGCTAAATACTCCCGAAGAAGCACAATACAATAATTTACAAATAAATAATACAGTTTTGTACTTACATCGCTTTAAATTCTTCGGAATATTATAAGCAAAATGCACATCAACTTCACGTTGCTGATAATCGAATTACACTACAGATTTCGCGGCCGCTCTCAATGCATCTAGTTTAAGACATTGGATACTAGATGGTGGCACGATCTTTACTTAGGAGCGCCATTTTTTACCCATTATTTTAAGTGACTGGAATTACCCACCAGACTGGTATTACCCCTCCCTCCCCTACATCAAACATTCCAGCAAAGAAGCGGCGTGTCTTATCGCGAGATGCCCGCGAAATCATAAAAATATGAATGAAGGTATGTCATTATTGTACGATTAACATCTGTCAGTTTTTTCACGATTACATTTCTTTACAGTTAACGTTCTTGATATCGTTGTGAAAGCAATTGGAGTATCTAAAAGTACCGTCGTTAGAATTATTAGAGAAGGGAGTGCAATTCAACGTGGTGAAATAGAATCGTTCAAGACTTCTAATAAAAGAATGAAAACCGCACCAAGATCATCTGTCGATAATTGTGGGGAACAAGTCATTCGACGCATTGTACACAATTTTCATGTCACGGAGAAACGACGACCAACCGTCAATGCTATCTATAATATTATTAAAGATGACGAATCCATTGGTTTCTCTGATAAGGAAACGTCTTTAAGAAGATTATTAAATAAAATAGGTTTTAAATGGACGAAAACCGTTGACAATCGTAAATGTTTAATGGAACGATACGATATACGATCTTTACGTTGTGCTTATACACGAGCAATAACAAAGTATCGAAGAGCAGGGCGGCCCATTGTGTATACAGATGAAACATATATACATGCATCGCATACAACGCCACATTCCTGGGTAGATGATTCCAACGAAGGTTTAAAATGTCCAATTGCTGAAGGTCAATGTCTTATAATAGTACATGCTGGTGGTGAAATGGGATTTATCAATAATGCCCTCTTAGTTTTTAAATCGGGCTCAAAAACAAGTGATTATCACGACGATATGAACTTTATTAATTATAAACAATGGGTTGAGCACCAGTTATTACCGAAGTTGCCCAAAAGGTCAGTTATTGTTATGGATAATGCAAGTTATCACAACACGTTAGCAGTTAAGCGTCCAACATTTAGCAGCAAAAAAATGGAAATGATAACTTGGTTACAAGAACGAGGGATCGTACATGATGAATCCCAAACAAAAGTGGAGCTGTATGATTTAATAAAATGTAATAAACCGAGCTACACGGATTATTCAATTGATGCTATATTTGCGAAACATAGTCACTCTGTATGTCGACTACCTCCATACCACCCGGAGCTAAATCCAATAGAAAAAATATCGGCCATTGTAAAAGCTTGGGTGGCATCGAGAAACACAACTTTTAAATTAGCCGATGTTGAAGAACTAACTCGTGAAAAATGTTCGATGGGTTTGGAGAGCCACTGGCAAGAAGTGTGCAGTCATGTTAAAGAAATTGAAGAGGAATACATTAATAAAGAGCATATTATGGATGTCGTTTGTGAAGAATTGATTATACGTAGCAGTGGAGATTTGTCGGATGAATCTGATTTTATATCAAATTATGATAACGAAGACATAAGTGTAGAGTAATTGTGTAATATTTTATTGCATTTATATTGTTAATTTCACATTGCACATGTATTGTTCATGTTCTTAGATATATTTCTAAGGCACTTTAACTTCTTAAGCACTTTTTAAACACCTGGTGTATGATCTACCAACATAACGTCTTCGTACCATAACCCTTTTTATAGTTCGCAGAGTTTTTATGCATTGTACCAATTATTATACATGGTCTACACATTAGGATTATTGTACTTCATGTAGGGGAGACCGGGGGAATACCGCGCGCTTAAGCAAAATGATTGGTAACTTATTAAATATTCTTATTTATTACCCGATTTTTTCTATAAGGATACAATACACGAACTATTGCAACTTTTAAAATCAGTCATTTTTTTGTAATACCCATTAACAAATAAAAACAAAAATCATCGCCTGCGCGGCATTACCCTGTCATTTGGGTAATACTGCGCATGCTCTGGGGGAATAGCACGCAGTGAAGTCCACAAAATACAGGTAATTAAAAAATAATCAATAATCACAAAAAAAATCAAAATCAATTGTTAGGAACAGTAAGTAGTCACACAGGTAAGATTACCCTTTCTCTTTTCCACTACAAGCGGCGTGTGACCACTTGGATCATGAATTGCAGCGATACCAGACCTCGTTGTTCCTTCCGAACTCTCCGCAGACTAAACAGATGTCGTCTTCATGGGTTGGGATAAGATCAACTTCGTCTAAGTCATCATCACAAATCTCGCTTTCAGGTTCTGTATCGCCCTCATTAAATTTAATATTGCGAATATGTTTTGGTTTTTTGTTGATCTTTTTTCCTTACAAAACTCTTTCACAACATTTACTTCTTTTTTCTCCCGTTTCTGTTTTCTCTTTTCTTCCATAGCTTCCAGTTCTGATTTAAGTGGAGTAGCTGTTAAAATCTTCGAATGTTGTTTAGGGCGTGATTTCCTTGACATTTCTTTAGTTTTGAAGCTGGGTAATGGTGCTAACTTTTGCATCATAGACCTTGGTGAAGATGTGGTGCATTTTATATTTGATGGTTCAGGTTTAGGTTCAGCTCGTATATCTTTCGCAATATTCTGTGCAATGTTGTTCTTTGTAGATGTTCTATGTTCGGGCGCCAACGACATGGGATTCTGTACTTGTGAATTTTCGTTCTTGGAACGTCTCTTCCATAGAAATTGACATCTCTACGATATTTTCAGTTTCATCAAGTTGAATAAAATCATCATCAGTAAATTTTTCCGGATCCAACGGCCAAATGTCCGCTGCTTTGAATCCAGATATCCCCTGTTCTATAGTAGCGGCTCTCATACATGCTTTATTACAAATGGAAGCCAAATCGTAATGCGCGATTTTTTGGTGCACATGAATCCGTAAATATAAATCACATTCTTTGTTCAAAGCATTTTTTAATGGTCCGACAAACGTCAGATCGAGTGGCTGCAACATATGTGATGTATGCGACGGAAGTGATACCATTATTATACCATTACTTCTACAAAAATGATATCCACCTAGAGATATATGACTTGTGGGATTGTCCAATATAATTAAAACAGGATCATCTAGTGATGGTTTTACATCTTTTTTGTAGTGGTGCAGCCATTCGTTGAACAAAGCTTCGTTGATCCATCCCCTTTTCGAACATTTGTAGATTGACCCAGGAGGACCGTCTTTTTCTAAATGAGGAATCATGCGAGCTCTAGGATAAACGAACATAGGGGACACGTAGGGACCAACTGCACTAACGGCACAAAGTGCTGTAACGTTTTTTCCCCTCTCCCATGAAATAACTGAACCCGCTTGCTCCTGACCTTTCGGTGCTTAAATATTTGAAGACTTTTGAACGGTTGAAATACCCGTTTTGTCAACGTTATAAATACGATTTTCTGAAAACATGTTTCTCAAAGACTCTGGTAAGATTTTCAAAGAATTTTGTTACCGCAGCTTTATTGAATGTTTCTGCCCTATTTAAATTAGTGCCTTCGGGGTTTCTAAGCGAAACTTGTGGATTTCGATGTAAAAACAGTTCTAGCCAGTCTTTCCAGCTACTTTTTTGTCTACACGGAATCGATGTTTGATTTTATTCGGCTCAGCTAAATCATAAGCTAGGCGGCGAAGTTCTAGACGTGAAATTCTGTGAAATACATTGGCCAGTTTGATAACATGTTCAGCCAATGCTTTCTCCTGATACTCAGTGAATGTAGCTTTCCGACCAAACTTTTATTATAGTTTTTCCTCGAATTCCGTGTCTCAGCGTAGATTCGGGAATGTCAAAGAACCTTCCTACTTTTCTTACAGCCCTACCTGATTCTACGGCTTCAATGGCAGCAGGCATATTTAAGCCTGCTGACCATTTTCCTCTCTCTGAGGTCCGTCGGTATGTTCTGGGCATTATGAACTAAAAATATACCTACAGCTATTAAAAAAGGAAACAGAATAACCATGCATGGGGTAATACCGCGCAGCGTGACATTACCCCATTGTTTATGCGCGGTATTCCCCCGAGCAACATCTTCCAATCTAAAAATTTACATCATGAAAAGTACTTACATTTTATTGGTGATCACTTGGGGTAACACTTATTTACTCACTAGCAAGTGGACAGAAAATGTATTGTCTTTAAATATACACAGTAACTCACTGTTTTCAACCGATTAATTTAAGTAAAAGTTAGATCAGAATCCCATTTTGCACAAACACGCTCAATGTCAACTTAGCACTAGCGGCTATTACTCGAAACTTGTGGCGCACGCATCATATGTCAATTGTAACATTATGTGACGTACGCCGGTGTATTCATGGTTGAAGTTTTTCAAAAATGCAATGTGCGGTATTCCCCCGGTTTCCCCTAATCAATATCTGTTATGTGTTTAATTGCTTAATTATACTGATTTATATGTGAAATTTCTTATTTATCTTTAACATACTAATGTGTATCGTGTTGACCTTTTTAACATGCTACTGTCGTAGCTCAATGCTTTTATGAATACAACATAATTGTGCAAACCCCATAAAACCTGTTTTGTCGTATAAAAACCATCTGTTTATATTCGTATACTATATTTTCCTCATAACAGATTATATAACTTCTTCAACTTTATTTGAACTTGCATACTATCTAATATTTCAATTGGATAAAAGTCTACCCCCTCTATTACACCTATCAGGGCCGGCCCCAGGGCAGGGCGATCCGGGCGGCCGCCCGGAGCGCAAAGCTCTAGGGGCGCCAAAATCATCAAGGAAGGCGTTGCCTTCCTTGTCCTAACTTCGTTAGGGGTCGGGCGTCTAGCGGCGCCCCTAGGCTCGCTTCGCGAGCAATCGAAACAACTTTAAAATGGCTTTTATCCGTCACTAATTAAATAAAAAGTGAACGAAATATTTAACTATAGAGAACGCATTTAATCTTAACGTAAGCGTAAGGTAAACCGTGGATGTGGAAGAACGAGGTATGTTTTATTCTAAAAGTGCAGATGCATGTTTTTGTAATAAAACACGTACATAAATTAAACAGATTATAAAGGTATTACGTGTATTCACCTCCAAACTTTTAAATTTAAGAACCGTTCTTAATTACGCTAAACTCCTTATTTTCATAATTTTGGATGAATTAATTTCAATTCGGTTTCGATGCAGATTTAATTTTACCTTTTATAAATAGGAATTTGTTATCGATTTCGAGTACTAAAAAGGAACGTGCAGGTGTTAGTTTTTGTAACGTGACACGTACCGAGATAAACAAACGAAATAAATTGATAAAAGAAATAAGTTACAAGCTTTTTAAAATGCACTAAAACGTAAAAATAAAAGTTATTACTTTTATCAATCATCATTTTATTTCTAAGCACATTATAAATTTAATATATGTATTTAAGCATTAAGACAAAATCTAGTTGAGTTCAATTCATCATGACCAAACCACTCAACTATCGCTTTTCAAGAATTTACAAGTTTTCGGTCCCTGCTCTGGCATTGGCAACACTTACAATACAGGAATCTACAAGTCTGTACCAATTTTGAAACCAACCGAAACAAGATGTCACAGGAGTTTTAACTGCATATATAAGGGAAGTTGACTTAAAACAATGCGTTATTTGCTACTAGACTTCGGCCGGTGCGAAATAAAATAGTTTTTTTATTATTGTACAAAAAGTTTTAAAAAAGTGCTTGTGCAATTGCAAATTGTCCAGTGTGAGTGCGTTTGTCTTTTGTGAAGGTAAGTTTTTTAATTTTCATTTTCAAAAATCGCGTACAAGTAGTACTAGAATTAGTAGTCCCAGGGTGATACATTTTTTGGGAAAATTTTCAATCTTCATTCAATTTAGAAACTTTTATGTCTATGGTTTTATTTACGACAAATGTACCGTTTTCGAGATAAACGCTGAAAACTATTCAAAAACATGGTCATTTTACGCTGTTTTTCTACTATTATTTTAATTTTCTATAGGTATACTGTTAAATGTGTCTCAAAAACCGCACATTTGTCCTAAATAACACTGGAAACATAAAAGTTTCTAAATTGAATTAGGATTTTATTTTCGAATTATTAGGGGTTAGAAGCGTTGCGGTAAGCAAGGGGGCATCACCCTGTGGGTATTGTCATCGGTTAAATTGCTCTTAATATTGAGTTTTAGTTGCCTTGCCTAAAATGTATACCAAATTCCAATTTATTATACAGGGTGTCCATCTATAAACTGACACATTTTAACTGCTTATGACTCGAAAACGATAAATGGTATCGATGTGCGGTTTTCACAGAACTTCATCATTTTTTAAATTTTTTTGACAGTGTTGCCAAGTTTTAAAATTTACCTGAAATAGGAGAAACAAAATTGACGATTTTCAAAGGCCGATTTCGCAAAAAACTTTAATGGGACACTCTGTATTTTTATAATTTACATCAAAGCCTATTTACTCTCCTTTACGAAAATGTTGTTAGTTTGCTTAATTTTTTTAATATACATGTTATACGGATTGATAATTGGTTTCAGAAACCAAAATGTCTGATGCTAAGAAAAACCCTCTGGAAGCCAATTTAAAAGCGGAGATTGAACAAGCAAACACAGCTTCAAAAACAGTCAGGTGCCCTGCAGAACTTTTTGAAAGAGGGTAGTCTCAACGCTCCCACTACCGATCAACATTTAAACAACGCCCAGCACATGCACCTGGATACTGACTTTCCCGATATGAATCCCCTTTGGACGCAAACGTCAGCATTGCTGAGCTAGTTAATTCACCTCAAACGAGTTTGTTGAGTAGTGATGCAGTTCCGTGCAGTTCCAAAATAAAAACTGCAAGTTGTGCAGACCTCAGAAAAACATTTAGAAGAGACTACAGTCCCAATTATCTCTTCTGACCCAGGATTATGGCCCGAAATCATGCGCGAAGCAGATAGAGTTTTTTTGGTTAAACGTGGTCCAGCTGCACCTTTGTATAATTTTGATTTTCCTTATGATGGTCAACATAGAAGATTCTCACCAAAATAAAGCACTTAAAAATGGAGAACAAGTTTTAAGAGAATGGATGGTATATTCCTTATTTCAAAACGTCTTGTATTGTTTTCCATGTCGACTTTTTGCTGCCCCATCTAGCACTAGCGCTCTTGGCCATCGAGGATTTAAAGACTGGAAGCATTTAGGAGACTCTTTAGCACATCATGAAAATGGTAAAACGCATATTGATTGTTTAAAATCATGGCTTGAATTAAAGCAACGGTTGAAAATGGGTAAAACAATAGATGCAGTTTCTCAGAGGCTCATTGATTCTGAGATAAATCACTGGTCCGAAGTTCTTTTACGTATTATATCAGTCGTTAGAATGCTAGGTGAGAGATCTCTAGCTTTTCGAGGAACAACAGATAAACTCTATGAACACAATAATGGAAACTTTTTGAAGTTCATTCAGTTATTGGCTGAGTTTGATCCAAAAATGGAGGAACACGTTCGCAGGGTTCTTAATAAAGAAGAAATCAAAGCTACATATCTAGGAAAAACTATACAAAATGAAATAATTGATTTGTTGCATGACAATATAAAGCGCCACATCATTGAACAAGTTCAAAAGGCCAAGTATTATTCTGTGATTCTCGACTGTACTCCCGATGCAAGTAAAGTCGAACAGATGACATTTATGGCAAGATATGTTTCCATAGAAGAATCAGAGTCTGAAGTTCAAGTGATAATCAATGAAAACTTTTGGGTTTTCTACCCATTGAGAGATCAAAAGCTGCGGAATTATCGGAGGTTTTAGTAGAAGAGCTAGAGAAAAATGAGCTTAAAGTAGAGAACATGCGCGGTCAAGGGTACGACAATGGTTCCAATATGAGAGGAGAAAAACCGGGAGTACAAACAAGAATCAGAAATATAAACCCCAGAGCATTTTATGTTCCATGCAGCAGTCATTCGCTAAACTTGGTTGTAAACGATATGGCAAAATCCTCGTTTGAGGCTGCAAACTTCTTCAATATTGTTCAAAAGTTATATACATTTTTGCTTCGTCAACTTTTCGTTGGGCAATATTACTTAAATATATTGATAGTTATACCCTAAAACCATTAAGTGAACGCGATGGGAAAGTCGAGTAGACTCATTAAAAGCTCTGCGATTTCAAATTGGACCAATTTACGATGCTTTGTACAGTATTTATGAAGATCCAGAAATCGATATGATTAGAGACGAGGCTAGCGGATTATTAAATAATTTGAAGCAGTTCAAATTTATATGCTCTATTGTGATTTGGTACAAAATTTTGAGTCGCATTAATCCCATCAGCAAACTTTTGCAAACCGTACATTTTGATATATCACAAGCTATTGATACGCTTAACAACTGTAAACTCTTCTTTGAAAATCTGAGATCAGATGAAGCTTTTGAAAGCATCATTTTAGAAGCAACCGAGCTTGCTTCAGAGGTGGACGTGGAAGCTAATTTCGAAGCCACCACACCACGTCATCGTATCAGAAACAAAACACGAAACGTTTTGTATGAGGGCCCGGATGAACCCGTTCAAGACCTCAAACAAAAATATAAAATAGAACTTTTCTTTCACACTGTAGATCAAGCAATAAATGCCTTGGAAACCAGATATAATTTGCTAAATACTCACAGTAATTATTTCAGCTTTTTGTATAATATTTTTGGTTTAAAAGACATGCGCAGAAATGAGCTACTGGCTTATTGCAAAGATTTGGAAGTAGTTTTAACTGATGGAAATTCAAGCGATCTTAACGCCCTGGAACTGGCCGATGAAATAAGCATTGTTTCGTCATTATTAACAAAAAAGGAAACCCCCGTTGAAGTCCTCAAGTTTATCGCTACACTTAAACTTGCACCAAACCTCAGTATAGCATTAAGAATCCTACTTACATTGCCAGTCACTGTGGCTTCAGGGAAAGAAGCTTTTCAAAACTAAAAATAATAAAAATTATCTCAGAACGATGCAGACGCAAAATCGTCTCAATGGATTGGCAATGATCGCTATAGAACACCAAATTAGTGACAAATTAGACTTGAAATCACTGGTTCGTGAGTTTGCCGAAAGAAAAGTTAGAAAAAAGGCATTCTAAATACTTTGGTTAGTTAGCATTCATTTATATTATAGGATATTAGTAAGCATTAGTTCATTTTAATTTTTGTTATTTTATTTTACCTTAGTGGTAAATTGCTTATCTGTTACATACCTGTTACCTAATGATCGAGTTTTCAATAAAATGTTTTTTTTTATTTAATTTTTTTCAACGTTTTCTTGACTTTATGTTATGGGAGCATGCGATTTACTTTAATAAACGGAGAGGGGGGCGCCAAATTCAAGTTTTGCCCGGAGCGCCAAAATGTCTAGGGCCGGCCCTGCACCTATTTATAACCATCGCAGTATAACACTGTTTAGAGACGAATTATCTACCCTTAGAACTGTGGTTAATAATTAAAATGCGAATTATAACATTTCCGAGTAAATTTATGAACAAGTAACATAACCTTATATTTCACTTTTCACAGTTAAATAAATGTTTTTTTTTTGTTTAAATTGTCCTAATTATATAATATAAACCTCATAATTAAGATGTTATTAACTAAAAATTTATAAAACGTAACTTTTACTTTTGTTAAAAAAACTAATATTTTCCGGTTGAATAGTACATGGTCACGTGATTTTTTTCGCGCAGCTTGTTGTCTTCTTATTTGGCGTCTAGTTTTTTTCTACCATCATATATTGTGTTTTTAAAATTAATATAATGTTCGTTTTTTTATTGAAAGATTTATTTACAATTATTTTTTTCGACCGCAATACATTCTTGTTTAGTAAGAAAGTGTAAAAATGACCCACTTGTATATGTTCTATATTTTATAAATTGGTTGTATGTGTTTTGTATATTTATTATTCCTAAAAGGAAATATGAATGTCATCATAAATAGTGTACCGCTATCGTTACTAATGAGCCCTACATAATCACACTCATAAGGTTAGTGCAACTAAAAGCATCACTTTAAATTGACTCATTGTTTTTCTTTTTGTCATTCATCATCGTACTTGTTCGTTTGATAAACCGAACATACAGTAGATAAAAATACCACAAAGTGGTTTCAATATTGTGTATATGTGTGAAGTTCTACATTCATGCACTTACATTCTCCAGTTTGAAATGTTCTGGTTTTAAATGAATAAGGGTAAGTTTATTTTTGGAGTTATTTTAAAACTAAACGAATTTTAGTGTAATTAAGATGAAATTAAATATAATCTGGTATATCCAGATGTGGATTATTATAATGACAGATTGGTATCTTGTCACTTAAGTATTATAAACGTGTCACAGTATATGAGTATATTTACTTCTGTAATTTAATTTAAAAATATTTGAGTAAACTAGCGATTTTGAAAATCTAATAAAATGAAGGTGGAGTAATTTTTGTTTTTTAACATAAAGTGCAATATCTACCTACCTGCTTTTGCCATTATTGCAATCTCTTTAGAATTAATTTTTCGTGTTGTACTTCGATAAACGATATGTAAACAAATTGATATTTATGTACAAAATTTTAACAATTTCTAATAATTTTCACAAAATTGAAAGTATGTACCAAACACGTATTATTGGGTTTGTGGAGGAATAAACCGATATGTATTTACATATTATCATAAGTATGACTAAGTACTTGAAAATTTGATAAATAGTTATCAATATTAACATTGTTCAAGATTACTAATGAAGTATATTGATCATTTTTATCAGTTAGACTCGGAGAAAGTCGAGTATCTATCTTTTTACTTTTATAAGTTGGTATTCCAAAGTCTAGTATAAAATGTATGGATATTTAGGTTGTCTTTTTTTCCATGTTTATGTATAGGCCGTGTCTTCACCACGCGAAAATTATAACCTCAATCTGTCCAAAGATGGAATTAAAAAGGAAAATTAACATCTACGGTAACCTAGATTGAGGTTACAATTCGCCAAATCCCCAATCGTGGTAGAAGACACGGCGTCATGTTTATCTAATTTCTAATTGACAGTTTCCCAAACATTTGTTCGTTTGGTTTAAAAAAAATTTCCATCAAGGGGTTAATAAAAATTGTCAAATTGTAATACGAACAAGTATACAGGAAGTTTGCAAATAATTTTAAACTATGGTTATTGACTAACTCTGTTTATAGTCAATGTTATGACTAAATTACATAATGAAAGACTAGTGTTGGGTAAACAGGCAATGCTTATGTACCTATAATTCTGTGGAATAAGTGATACCTTTTTTTGCAATTCAACAGTTTTATATATGTATGTATTTATTGCAAGCTGTTTGTTTATTGCGTCTATTTCTTTTTTTATATGAGATTGAAATTTTATAAGGATGAATGAATTTTTTAAAAGACAAATCTTGTCAAACCTGTTTAGAATGCTTATACCTGAATAATAAAAACGAAAATTTTGTAAACATTTTCTATTTGGATATTTTTGTACCTTGTATTGTACACTGTCTCTCATTTGGGTTGAAGTGTTGCGAGCTAAAATAGAAAGGTACGATTTTCGCGACCCTCTTCTACTTTTTCGAGAAACGAACAGAAGTGTCATAGTCCTATTAGTATTTGAGATACAGGACGAAATTAAAAATTTGCGCATTCTAAGATCGTAACTGCTTCGCCTTGTAATTTATCGAAATTGTGAAAAGTGCATTTTATACAGAATTTTTCGTACAATTTAGTGGCGTGCATAGTTTTTCCCACAAAAGTCAGTTTTTCGCTATAAACCAAAGTTTTTTTTAATGGAACACCCTGTATATTTGTTTATTATATTATAATAGAGCTTACTCATAGCTTTCAAAAAATATATATTGTGTGGCACTTCTTTTGCATTATTAACCTAAGAAATAAATGTTATGTTAATTTAACATTTTTATGATCATGAAACCTATAAACGCGTATTTTATTGAACGCCCAAAATATATTTGAGTATTAAAAAAATTACTGCTTTATTATAATTATAATATAAATATGTAAATAATAGAAAAATATACAGGGTGGGTGTCTACTGCGTGGACGGAATATTTCTCCTTAACTATTAGAGATATCAAAACCAATTTTGGTGTGGTAATACACGATCATTGGACCTACATTCTAAAAATATTTAGGTATATACTGGGTGATTGACAAAAATATGCCAACCCAAACCTGTATTTTTTTTAATGGAACACCCTGTATATTTTTTATTATATTATAATAGCTTTCGTAAAATATATATTGTGTGGCACTTCTGTTGCATTATTGACCTAAGAAATGAATGTTATGTTAATTAAACATTTTTATGATATAGTTGCCCATGAAACCTATAAACTCGGTATAAAGGCGTATTTTATTGAACGCCCAAAATATATTTGAGTATTAAAAAAGGGCTACTAGATTCTTACTGCTTTATTATAATTATAAATATGTAAATAATAAAAAAATATACAGGGTGGGTGTCTAATGCGTGGACGGAATATTTCTCTTAACTATTAGAGCATATCAAAACCAATTTTCTGTGGTAATACACGATCATTGGACCTACATTCTAAAAATATTTAGGTATATACTGGGCGATTGACAAAAATATGCCAACCCAAACCTGTATTTTTTTTAATGGAACACCCTGTATATTTTTTATTATATTATAATAGCTTTCGTAAAATATATATTGTGTGGCACTTCTGTTGCATTATTGACCTAAGAAATGAATGTTATGTTAATTAAACATTTTTATGATATAGTTGCCATGAAACCTATAAACCGTATAAAGCGTATTTTATTGAACGCCCAAAATATATTTGAGTATTAAAAAAGGGCTACTAGATTCTTACTGCTTTATTATAATTATAAATATGTAAATAATAAAAAAATATACAGGGTGGGTGTCTAATGCGTGGACGGAATATTTCTCCTTAACTATTAGAGATATCAAAACCAATTTTGGTGTGGTAATACACGATCATTGGACCTACATTCTAAAAATATTTAGGTATATCCTGGGTGATTAACAAAAATATGCCAACCCAAACCTGTTTTTTTAATGGAACACCCTGTATATTTTTTTATTATATTATAATAGCTTTCATAATATATATATTGTGTGGCACTTCTTTTGCATTATTAACCTAAGAAATGAATGTTATGTTAATTTAACATTTTTATGATAATAGTTGACCATGAAACCTATAAACGCAGTATAAACGTGTATTTTATTGAACGCCAAAATATATTTGAGTATTAAAAAAGGGCTACTAGATTCTTACTGCTTTATTATAATTATAAATATGTAAATAAAAAAATATACAGGGTGGGTGGCTACTGCGTGGACGGCGGATTTTTTCTTAACTATTACAAATGTCAAAACCAATTTTCATGTGGTAATACACAATCATTGGACCTACATTCTAAAAATATTTAGGTATATACTGGGTGATTGACAAAAATATGCCAACCCAAACCTGTTTTTTTAATGGAACACCCTGTAAATTTTTTTATTATATTATGATAGCTTTCGTAAAATATATATTGTGTGGCACTTCTTTTGCATTATTAACCTAAGAAATGAATGTTATGTTAATTTAACATTTTTGTGATATAGTTGGCCATGAAACCTATAAACTCGGTATAAAGGCGTATTTCATTGAACGCTCAAAATATATTTGAGTATTAAAAAAGGGCTACTAGAATCTTACTGCTTTATTATAATTATAAATATGTAAATAATAAAAAAATATACAGGGTGGGTGGCTACTGCGTGGACGGATTTTTTCTTAACTATTACAGATGTCAAAACCAATTTTCATGTGGTAATACACAATCATTAGACCTACATTCTAAAAATATTTAGGTATATCCTGGGTGATTGACAAAAATATGCCAACCCAAACCTGTGTTTTTTTTAATGGAACACCCTGTAAATTTTTTTATTATATTATGATAGCTTTCGTAAAATATATGTTGTGTGGCACTTCTTTTGCATTATTAACCTAAGAAATGAATGTTATGTTAATTTAACATTTTTATGATAATAGTTGACCATGAAACCTATAAACGCAGTATAGACGCGTATTTCATTGAACGCTCAAAATATATTTGAGTATTAAAAAAGGGCTACTAGAATATTACTGCTTTATTATAATTATAAATACGTAAATAATAAAAAAATATACAGGGTGGGTGGCTACTGCGTGGACGGCGGATTTTTTCTTAACTATTACAGATGTCAAAACCAATTTTCATGTGGTAATACACAATCATTAGACCTACATTCTAAAAATATTTAGGTATATCCTGGGTGATTAACAAAAATATGCCAATCCAAACCTGTTTTTTTTAATGGAACACCCTATATATTTTTTTATTATATTATAATAGCTTTCATAACATATATATTGTGTGGCACTTCTTTTGTATTATTAATCTAAGAAATGAATGTTATGTTAATTTAACATTTTTATGATAATAGTTGACCATGAAACCTATAAACGCAGTATAGACGCGTATTTCATTGAACGCTCAAAATATATTTGAGTATTAAAAAAGGGCTACTAGAATCTTACTGCTTTATTATAATTATAAATACGTAAATAATAAAAAAATATACAGGGTGGGTGGCTACTGCGTGGACAGAGGATTTCTCCTTAACTATTACAGATGTCAAAACCAATTTTCATGTGGTAATACACAATCATTAGACCTACATTCTAAAAATATTTAGGTATATCCTGGGTGATTGACAAAAATATGCCAACCCAAACCTGTGTTTTTTTAAATGGAACACCCTGTATATTCTTTTATTATATTATAATAGCTTTCATAAAATATATATTGTGTGGCACTTCTTTTGCATTATTAACCTAAGAAATGAATGTTATGTTAATTTAACATTTTTATGATAATAGTTGACCATGAAACCTATAAACGCAGTATAGACGCGTATTTTATTGAACGCCCAAAATATATTTGAGTATTAAAAAAATTACTGCTTTATTATAATTATAAATATGTAAATAATAAAAAAATATACAGGGTGGGTGGCTACTGCGTGGACGGAAGATTTCTGCTTAACTATTAGAGCTATCAAAACCAATTTTGATGTGGTAATACACGATCATTGGACCTACATTCTAAAAATATTTAGGTATATACTAGGTGATTGACAAAAATATGCCAACCCAAACCTGTGTTTTTTAATGGAACACCCTGTAAATTTTTTTATTATATTATGATAGCTTTCGTAAAATATATATTGTGTGGCACTTCTTTTGCATTATTAACCTAAGAAATGAATGTTATGTTAATTTAACATTTTTATGATAATAGTTGGCCATGAAACCTATAAACGCAGTATAAAGGCGTATTTTATTGAACGCCCAAAATATATTTGAGTATTAAAAAAGGGCCACTAGAATCTTACTGCTTTATTATAACTATAAATACGCAAATAATAAAAAAATATACAGGGTGGGTGGCTACTGCGTGGACAGAGGATTTCTCCTTAACTATTACAGATGTCAAAACCAATTTTCATGTGGTAATACACAATCATTGGACCTACATTCTAAAAATATTTAGATATATCCTGGGTGATTGACAAAAATATGCCAACCCAAACCTGTTTTTTTTAATGGAACACCCTGTATATTTTTTTATTATATTATAATAGCTTTCATAACATATATATTGTGTGGCACTTCTTTTGCATTATTAACCTAAGAAATGAATGTTATGTTAATTTAACATTTTTATGATAATAGTTGGCCATGAAACCTATAAACGCAGTATATACGCGTATTTTATTGAACGCCCAAAATAAGTATATTTGAGTATTAAAAAAGGGCTACTAGCTTCTTACTGCTTTATTATAATTATAAATATGTAAATAATAAAAAAATATACAGGGTGGGTGTCAACTGCGTGAACGGAATATTTCTCCTTAACTATTAGAGATATCAAAACCAATTTTGGTGTGGTAATATACGATCATTAGACCTACATTTTAAAAATATTTAGGTATATACTGGGTGATTAACAAAAATATGCCAACCCAAACTTGTGTTTTTTAATGGAACACCCTGTTTTGCATTTTTGGGTTCACTGTTATCACTAACCGTTCTGCAGATATCGTCATTTTAGTACCAAAATAGAGTTAACTTTGGAACCACGATGCGAGCGTTGTCACGACGATTTTGTAAATCTGTTTATACCACCGACTATCAACAATGGTCTACTAACAAACAAACTGGGAAATTTTTCGAAAACATGTAAAACTGTACCGAATGATTAACTTACGCGAAATAGAATTTTTCTCAATTTTTTCAAATGCACCCTGTATAGGAAGAAACCAAGGGCGTAAGTTCCGGTGATCTGGCTGGCCAGTTTTGCGCACCACCTCATCGGATAATTTCTATCGAGATATTGCCTAACGTTCATTGCATAGTGTTGAGGAGCGCCATCCAGTTGAAACCACATCGTACGAATATTATCTACCTCAATATTTTCCAAAAATTCGGTAAATCATGTTCCAAAAACTATAAACATCTTTCTCCAGTAAGACTCCCATCAAAGAAAAGAGACCAACCACATTAAAATTGATTATACCATCCCACACATTAACTAATCATCGATGCTGGTGATCAACAACTCTTAAGATGTGTGGATTAGTATCTGAATAGTGATGATAGTTATGTGTATTAATATTGCCATTATTGTAAAAGTTGCCTCGTCCGTCAATACAATGTTATTAACAAAATTTGGTTCTTCATTGACTTTAGTAGTTACCCATTGGCAGAAAGATTCACGATTTTGGAAATCTATTTCTCTTAAAGCTTGATGTTGCTCGATATGATAAGGGTGCAATTTGTTTTTTTTTAATAAAGCTGCGAACTGTATTTCTATTTAGGTCTAGATGAAAAAGCCATCAATTAGCAACTGCTCACGTTCCTTGAAACTAACAAACTCCTTAGTGACCACCAATATGGGTTGAGGCAAAGTCGTTCAACAGGCGATCTTCTTTCATATGTGACCCAAGTTTGGAACAATACAGTAGAGCAGTCCGGTGAAACAGTTGTAGTCGCTTTAGATATCTCAAAGGCATTTGACCAAGTTTGGCATAAGTGTTTACTTGCCAAACTCACCTCGTTTGGGTTAAATGATACGCTCATCAACTGAGTTTCTAGTTTCCTTGATCAAAGACAAATACGTGTCGTAGTTGATGGCTTTTTTTCAAAAGAAGTTAGCATTAACGCGGGCGTACCACAGGGATCCGTTATAGCGCCTACACTTTTTCTGCTGTACATAAACGACCTTATTTCTTCAACAACTAACCCCATCCATTGCTTTGCTTACGATAGCACTCTTCACTGTAGTTCATCTCAGTCTACTCATAGTGATAATCCACCTTCTATGTCAAATCAAGACATTAAAGCTGAAATGGCAAATTCAATCAACAAAGACATTCAACGTATTCTCGAATGGGGAAGCAATAATCTAGTTAAATTTAATGCTAACAAAACTCAGTGTTGCCTTATGTCCGCCAAAAAAGATCGATCATTTCCTGTTGTAAGTATGAATGGCTCAGTTCTTAAGTTTTCAGACTCTATTACTCTGTTGGGTATGACTGTATCTTCAAATCTCTCATGGGTTGACAATCTTCTGTCAGCTACCAAAACAGCTGCTCGTAAAATAGGCTTTTTGTACAGATCTAAGCAGTACTTTACCTCTCGACAACTCCTTCTGCTGTATAAGGCCCAAATTCGGCCTCATCTGGAATATAATTCTCACCTTTGGGTTAGTGCTCCCCAATACGCTCTCGATATCGTTGATCGTATTCAAAAGAGAGCGATTAGGCTTATAAATGACCCGTCCTTAACTTCTCACATACTGTCCCTTGAGCATAGAAGGATGGTTTCAGTTCTTTCTTTGTATTATCGTTATTACAACGGCTATTGTGCTGGTGAATTATATTCTTTGATACCGTCTCCGGCTATCTTTGCGAGAAACACTCGGTTCGCTCATTCGCATCATCAGTATGCAGTACAAATCTCCACGTGTCGTACCAAACGGGCGCAATCCACATTTTTCTACACGGCTTCTAAACTCTGGAATGATCTCCCTTGTTCCTGTTTTCCTCTCACTTATGATATGAGAAAATTTAAGGTAGCTGTTCATAGGCATCTATTGGCAATTCATTATCCCTCTATCCATCCTCCTAAGTGTTCCTGAGTGCTTTAGCACGATAGGCCTTATTTAGCCTGTTCAGGTCCACAATCATAAAAAAAAAGATGTGTTCTTAGCTCTCTGGTACTAATTTGCGGATTTTTTGTAAGAGCTGCCACAACTTGAAACTCAATTTCTTCATTTGGTCTTGTTTTTGCGCGCTTGGGATAACACTTTTCCAGAATTTAAAAATCTCTCAGCTACATTTATAAACAATTCTTTCCGGCTGTCCTCTCTGGGTATCGTTCAAAGTACAAACGGGTAACCACCTAAGCATTTGTTTGAGCTTCGCCGTAAATAAAGATCATATCGACCATTTCTTCTTTGGAAAAATTCATTTTATACAAAAATTGACAAAACGACAATCCAAAAGACAAACTAATGGAACAATATTTTAATGATTATACAAACGTCAAAACAATAGATGCAATTGTTCCTCTTTATTACGAACGGTTAGCCTACCTAATTTGTTTTGTTGAATTCTATTCTCATAGTAAATTTGTATTTTAGAATTATTTTACGTAAAAACGTCAATATCTCAAGAAGGGTCCGTGTTATGGCTATGAAACTTATCAATTAGTATTTACTTTTCACGGGGAATCGAAATGTGAGAAAATATACAGGGTGTTGCATTAGAAAAAATTGAGAAAAATTACATTTCGCGTAAGTTAATCATTTTGTATAGTTTTATATGTTTTGGAAAAATTTCCAAGTTCGTTAGTATACTATTATTAATAATCGGTGGTATAAACAGATTTACAAAATCGTGGTGACAACGCTCGCATCGTGGTTCCAAAGTTAACTCTATTTTAGTACTAAAGTGATGATATTTGCAAAACGGTTAGTGATACAGATACAAATTTCCATACTTTTATTCTAAATGTAACAGTGAATCCAAAAATGCAAAAATATACAAGGCGTTTCATTAAGTGAGTAGGCATATTTTTGTCAATCACCCAGTATATACCTAAATATTTTTAGAATGTAGGTCTAATGATCGTGTATTACCACATCAAAATTGGTTTTGATATCTCTAATAGTTAAGGAGAAATCTTCCGTCCACGCAGTAGACACCCACCCTGTACATTTTTTTATTATTTACATATTTATAATTATAATAAAGCAGTAAGAATCTAGTAGCCCTTTTTTAATACTCAAGTATATTTTGGGCGTTCAATAAAATACGCGTTTATACTGAGTTTATAGGTTTCATGGCCAACTATATCAAAAAATGTTAAATTAACTTAACGTTCATTTTTTAGGTTAATAATACAAAAGAAGTGCCACACAATATATATTTTTTGAAAGCTATGAATAAGCTCTATTATACAGGGTATACAAGTAGTATTGCACCAAATGGGATTATGTAGAAACGGTTTGACATTTAGATTTGACATTTGCTGGGGTTAAAACATACATAAATACCCATATTTTGATATGTGTTTCGTTTGTTTTGTGCGACTGGTGTTTGTCAGAGACAGCATCTTGATTTTTTTTAAATTGCAACCTAGGTTCAGTTTGGTGTCATTTGACAGGTAATTGATTTAGAAATACACTACGGTATATCATAAGCTTATTCATTCTAAAATAACGAATAAAATTAAAAAGCCAAATTAACTTTGTAGAGGGAACATTTTCTGGACAAAGGGCTGTAAATAAATACAACTTATACAAACATTTAATTCAGATGTAGCATTTCTGTGTTCTCTACTGATTGTTATCAATTTTAGCAATTGCTAATACTCTTTATCGCTTTTCTAATTCAAACTGATAGTAAATACTACAATACGATATTATCATAAGCTTGTATTTCTCATGTATGATATCTGCAGAATGCATTGGGGGCTTTTGTTGATAGACTTAGATATTATCAAGAAGTGAATGGACAACGATTTGATCAGTTATTGTGGTTTTCATCAATTAAGTAACTCAATTTTCTTGTTCAATTCTTTTGTTTTATTCACTTGAGTTATTTTAGAATAAACAAGCTTATGATATACCGTGCTGTGTTTCTAAATCAATTACCTTCCAAATGACACCAAACTCAACCTAGGTTGCCAGTTAAAAAAATTCAAGATGGGTGTATCTGACAAACACCAGTCGAACAAAACAAATGAAACATATCAAAATATGGGTATTTATGTATTATTTAACCCCATCAAAAGTCAAATCTAAATATCAAAACGTTTCTACATAATATTTGCACACCCTGTATAATAAAAAATATACAGGGTGTTGCACTAAAAAAAACAAAACTTTATTGCGAAAAAATTGAATTTTTGTGGGTAAAACTATGCACGCCACTAAATTCTACGGAAAATTCTGTATAAAACCCACTGTTCACCATTTCGATTAAT